>JANLJB010030265.1:0-22304 GCA_026212285.1 Bursera cuneata | reverse complement strand
TTAAAATTAAGGAAAAAAATTTCAGCAGGGGTAAATATGTACTTTTAAGGGTTAAAATTAGCATTTGATTAAAAAAAGTAAACTTCAGGGGTCTTGTTGATTAAAATTCCAAACTTACTTTCCGCATGATATTAGATCAAAATATGAGGGTAGTATTTGAAATTGTCCCAAAAAGAAATACTCTGTGAAAAAAGTAAGTAATGGAATTCTCTGACTTACTTTTTGGTTGGATTGATTAGACAAGACAAATAGGTATCACCAATTGCCACGTCAGGAAGAAAAATTTGATGAGGGAAATGATTAAGGGGAGTGGTTTGTCTAATTTGGAAGTATGTTTGTTTCGACACTGAAACATTTCTACTACTGAAGGGTAACACTAATAAGAGCCGGCGGGGGACTCAGGTGGTCCCCACAACCGAAACCACTGAAGCTGAAGCTGAAGCTGAAGCTGTTACTCTTAAACTCTCTCGCTTTCGCTTTTTCAAGTTTCCTCCTTTTTCTCGCTTCCCAAACAAAACTCTTTCCCTCCCCGTTAAATTCCCCAAACCAAACCAAATGGACATCAAAACCAAACCAAACCAAACCAAAATGGACATCAAAACCAAGCCGCCGCTAAAAATTTTTAACGCAACTACGAACATGAAACGATCCTCCTCCTCCAACTCCGACTCCCACACTCGCTTCGACTCGCCTCACTCGCCGCTCCGTCTGGACTCCCCCTTCCGCTCCGACCAGGGTGATCCCGACCCCCCCGAAGACCCCTCCCCCTATGCCTCCCCCTTGGCCTCGCCGCAGAAGTCGCCCAAGAATCTCGATGAGAAGCCTGACTGCAATTCCAAAGCCATCGTCGCCCTCACGGCTGAAAAGTACACGCAGGGCTCTCAGCTGCCGGAGAAGACTGCGGACGCGGCTCCGCCGGCGATGAACATGCACAAGGCGATGCGGGAGGACGGTGCTCGGACGGTGACGAAGACGTCGCCCAGAGGCGGGATATCCGAGACGGTTACGGATATATTGATGAGATCGAGGGCTGGGGAGAGGTTGAAGCTGGCGAACTTAGGGTTTAGATTAACCGAGGTCGTTTTGTGCTTGATTTCTTTCTCGGTTATGGCGGCGGATAAGACTCAGGGCTGGAGCGGTGATTCGTTTGATCGTTATAAAGAATACAGGTATCTGTTCTGCTATGCTCTGTTTTCTATGATAGTTAACTTTGTTATGTTTGTTTGGATATATCTCATAAACTGACTCGAAATCAATTGGGATTTAGCAGAAATTGATTTTGAATGGAGATTCTAATTGGGATTTAGACCAAAAATATTTGGCTTCGACTGTGTTTGTGTATGTGTTTGTCTCTTCATTGACTCCAATGTCAATTCTCTTTTACTACAATATAATACTTCACTTGATCATTTAATAGAGGGCTTTAATTGTTTATTTTTACTTTTCGACCTACCCTTCCCCATGCACAAACACAACTTAAATGATCCTTGGCAAGGTTGGCACGAGCCCTGCTATAAGAGACTCAATCAACTGGGGTTTCTTCTTTGGGACTTGATAGCTGTATTAGTGGCTACTGTGGTATTCGCTGCGCCTTATATATATAAGAAGTTATTTGTTTCTCTTTGCTGCTTTTACTTTTTATATCCTTATACATTCATTTTATCTTCTTTAAATGAGTCTTGATGTGATTATTCGATTTGATGACAGGTATTGTTTGTCTGTCAATGTTATCGCGTTTGTATATTCAGGGTTTCAGGCATATGATCTAGCTCACTATCAGATGACTGGGAAACATTTGATCCGCCACCACCTCATGCGCCCCTTTGATTTCTTTATGGATCAGGCCAGTTTGTCAACTAGCTACTATCAATCTATTTCTTATATATCTGCTAGTGACGATCATGTAGTTGATTTTTTGAGCCTTCAGATGTAGCTTGACAGTTATAGTTGTATTCATTCACTGCGTGGATTCAGGGCTTTGTAGTTGTTTACTTCATTGTCAAACCATGCTGCAATAGCTCAATATAAAAACATGTGTAGAATCTGTCAAGATGTTGTTAGGTGCTTGATTTTTGCTGCCCCACTTGACATGGAAATTGGCATACATTGATTGCTGCCTGTACACAGGGGTCTAAAAGATATTCCGAGTAACTGGCATTCATGCTCAGAATAATTGAGTTTAAAATGCATGGTACAGTAGACTAGTTTCTCATTGATGAGCAGCAGGAATGTTCCTTCCTGGATTATTAGGCAACACCCTTTTTAATGGAATCAACATCATCTAAGAGTGAAAGAAAGACACACATGAGAGCACAAACAGGCATGGACACATGCGCACAGTTACAAATACACAGTAGGAAAAAGGCTTTACATGTCTGTATTGCTGAAAGAAATTTTTTCTCTGTTGTTTCGAATAGCAGATACTTGCATATCTTCTGATCTCGGCTGCATCAGCAGCAGCTACACGAGTTGATGACTGGCAATCAAATTGGGGCAAAGATGAGTTCACAGAGATGGCTAGTGCGTCTGTTGCAATGTCCTTTCTTGCTTTTATTGCCTTCGCCTTCAGCTCCGCCATTTCTGGTTACTACCTATGTAATCGTGATGCCACATGATTTTACATGCAGGTACGCATCATATCCCCGTCTTTAAGTTGTGCAAAAATGAATTAAGAGAATGTCAATACAATTTTCATGTTGTACAGTGACATTTTTTCTTCTTACGTTATGTATATTTTTCTTTTTAAAGTGAAAATAATGTAATGATCAAGTTTTTATTTCCTCGAACTTTCAAACATATTACTGTATTCGACTGTGAATAGCCTCAATTTACACAATAGATTCAGATTAATAACTTTGTTATGTTTTGTGATGATTCTAGTACAAAATGCAAATAGACCGGGTGTTGGACCAACTTTTTGTCAACTTGTATAAATGCTCTAGTCCATGAGCACATGGGCTGTAAAGCTACTTGGGCCTAACAGTATATGGGCCAAGGCCCCCCCCCCTTTTTTTTTTGCCTCTCTAAAGAAAAGAAAACACTAAATGGTGTGCCTATGGTTGCAGTAACTTGTAAAACCAAGAGGCAAGAGCTTACTGCGTGAGATCACGCCACTTAAGCATTCGATAATCATCGACACAATCCAATTAAACCTCGCTTTCAAATGACGTGCTAAAGCACTAAGCAAGAAGGTGAGTGGACGGCGTTAGATTGTCGTCAATCGGCATCTCTTAACCCTAGAAGCAGAAACGCAGTGCAGCCAGCCAATGGTTATGGTGGCGTGACTTTCTTACTATTTCCTTGGTTTTCTCTTCTTGGTTCTGATCTAATCTAATCATGGATGAAGAAGTCTGGTGGGCTCTCACATCAAAGATTTGACTCAACATTATTAAGACACATCATGTCTCAATCTAACAACCAAGATGTTTGTGTTCCTATTGAATGTGCAAAGTGGGGTGCATATAATTAAACATCCGACTCCAGTTGACAACTAGAACCAATTCATGCTTATACTTATCCCAAATCAAAACTAAAATAACCAACCCCACCCAAATGCAATAGTGTATAAGCATCTGCCAATATTATGCAAATCCTCAGCGCAAAATGCCGTCAAAATTTTTCCAAGCATTCTCTTTTATTTACTGTGGAAATAAGAACTGTTTGCCCCTAAAGAGAATGACTGGATGGAAGGAACCCTTTTACCATCTTCAACACAAGTGCCCTTTTAATTTTATGGTGCCCTTTGGCATTCTTCGGTAGCCATGTCACTCGTCCAGCAGCAGGCATTAGACTGTAGACGTTGTCAGTTCTGTCCTATGCGGTCATGAACGCGTCTTTGACATGTTGACTGGTACAGAAATGAAAAGCCGACGTGCCCTTTGTGTACAATGATTTTGTCAGGTCAATTTCTCCCTAGTCATTATCATCTTCCGATACATATACACATACAGTACACATAGAGTACACTCAACTTGGGCGACCCCTTTGAATTGAATGCCCATCAGAACTCTTAAGAACAACCTATATGAATGATCTAGTGGGTTGTCTAAAAAGGTGTACGGAAGGTTGGTCATATATATATAAAGTAATGATCCTTTTTGACAGTTGGGTGTACAAAGGTCAATAAAGTTAGACAATAAATGAATAACGTTGAGGTTAAATTTTCCATTCACATACAAAAGGGTTCACGTGGTATCCTCCATCACCCATGTTCATTTGGCCTGCAAATCTCTAACTATATGACAAACATTCTCTATCATACCATCTCTTTTGAGGCCAAACTATTACCCAACCAACCACCTCTCTCTCTTTCTCATTCCAATTCCTTCTATTATCTATAAATTCATTAATAATTAATTTATCCTATTTTTAATAATTACAATATCCTTCTCATACAATTATTTATTGTAAATCGATTACCAAAACGACGAATCAAAACAACGCTCTTCTTCACAAGTCATGTCGTTTCTTTGACTATAATACATACAACCAAAACAATTACTTGAAGCAATATATTAAATGATATTGATGCCACCCTTACACCTAAGCGATGTTGTAGAAATATATTATATTATAATAAAACAATTACTTCATCTACTAGCTTCTACCAACCAAGGTTAAGTACGGATTAGGGACTATATTTTGTACTATATTATTATTAATTAAGCTCAATTGTTCCATATGGGCACGTAGCGTTGTGAACTGTATGTATGCATGTGCATCTCCCTTATATTATGGAGGATTGGAATCAACAATAAGTTAATTTTGGTTACCAATCAAATAACTGTGGCATACACCTTTTCATGATTCGCGAACAAGTGTCCAACATAAGAATTATATTTAAGTAAATGTTATCTTCCCATGAAGGATAAGACAAATGTTCAGATTGATGATGATTATCACTTTAGAAAGGTAAAGCCAGACAAACAGGGACTTGACACCTATGAGTCCAAATTGCTTTGCTTTACTTTGATTTGATTTGATTTGATTTTGATGTTGATTTTAACCTCGCATCCTTTGCATTTATATGTGAGTGGGGTACTCTAAATAGTTGAATGACATATGGGCCGTTGATGTTGAAAAATTAAAGAATCAGTTGACCAAGCAGACGGTGCATTTGGGCGTAGATTGCATCAAAAGAAGATGTTACGTCGTTACTACTACTGCAGTTGGTCTGGCGGCAATAACAACCAGAAACTGCCATGCCGTGCTACGATGCCGCTGTCATTACGCCAGCCGTACAGCAGCCCTACAGGCTATAGCCTCCTCAGCCTACCTAATATTAATAGAGATGTGAAGTGGGTGGCATAATTAGAGACAATGAGCCGAGGGGGAGAGAGAGAGGGTGGGTGGCGCGTATTGGGAAAGCGCGTAGGGGAGGGGATGGTATTGGGGTTTGGGTTTGAGTGATGGAAATTCGAGGAGAGTAATAATAGTAAAAGACCGTATACGGAAGAGGACCATACCATACGGCTTTGTCCGACACACCCACGGATACCACTCTGTTCTTGTGGGCTCCACAACCCCACACCCCACCTTCTCTCTTCCCAACACACTCGTTCTTTTTCCTTTCCTGTTGTAACTTGTAACGCCTCCCCTCTGCCGTTTGATTCTTGCCTATCTTCCCATCCTATCCTTCATTCATTTACTTAACTGCCCTTCCTGCCTTCTCACTTTACTTTACTACCCTTCTCTTCATTTACCAACTTCTTGTCCCTAATTGGCTCACTCTACACTCATACACACACATTTATAAGTATTACATTCCAAAGACTTGAAAAAAAAAAATCTTGATAAAAATTATTTATCAAATTATTTATTTATTTATTATTATTTATCCATTTAACAATATTTTGTCTGTGCGAAATGAATTATGTGAAATATTATTACACATTAAAAAATTGTAGTAATTGATTCTTTGGAATATACAATATTTTGGTATCATATAGTAAAATGGGTAATTTGATCCATTGGAAAGAGAATCTAGGTAGGAAGCGAAGGGCAAAATGGGAAGAGAGTGTGGATAGTAAATAGTACTCGTTATCAACAAGGACCCGATTTGTCTCCTCCGAAGTGGATCTTCGCACGTTATGAATGTTAAGAGAAAGATAGATAAGAGTTATGCAGACTCAACAACAACAAAGAGACAGAGAGAGAGAGAGTGAGAGTGAACAAACCGCCAGCTCCTGCATATGCTTTCACTGCACATCATCAGTAACAACCACCACCACCTCCCAACCGACTTTCTCCTCCCCTCTCTCCCTCCCTTCCAGCTTCATTCTTCTTCTCTTCCCTCTCCTCCATCTTTGTAAAAACAGCTTCAATATAAGCCCACTTTTTGCTACGATTTTGACATATAAAGCTACAGCTTTGTTTTATCAGAAACCCTTTTTTTTTTTTTTAAAGATTTATTATTAACTGTGCGTTATCAAAAGGGTTGTTTTTTTTTTTTTCTTTTCAGATTTTGAGCTAAAGTTTTGAGATTTGAAAAATTAAGTTATTCAAAAACAAGACCTCGTTTTTGATATAAAATGAAGCTAAGTTTAGATTTTGTCTGCATATTTTGAAGAACAAGGTTCTGTTTTGTTAAGTAAAGCAATTCATATACGTTCAAATATCAAATGTTTGAATCAATAGAGGATGTTTTACGCTGAGTTGTATTTGTACTGGTTTTGTATTTGCAAAATGTAGGTTGAATGAGTAAGAGTTTTCAAGCTTCTAAGTTCAGTTTTTTCAGTTCCGGGTCGCTTTTAAGGGTCTTTCTTGTCTCTACATTGGGTTGAACACCCTTCAAAGGTTAATATTTGATGATTTTATCAAATCTTATCACAAGCCCATGAAGAATTTTCACTGGTTTAAGCAAATTTCCATTAATGCCAAACCTGAGAGGAGACTTTCTCTAGGTGAATATAGAAGAGCTATTTCCTGGTCCAAGTATCTAGTCTCTTCCGGTGCAGAGATAAAAGGAGAAGGAGAAGAAGAATGGAGTGCAGACATGTCACAGTTGTTTATTGGTTTCAAATTTGCTTCAGGTCGGCACAGTAGGATCTATAGAGGGATTTATAAGCAGAGAGATGTTGCAATCAAGCTTGTAAGCCAGCCAGAGGAAGATGAGAGCTTGGCTGCGATGCTTGAGAAACAGTTCACTTCAGAGGTGGCTCTCTTGTTTCGGTTAAAGCATCCTAATATCATCACTGTAAGCTCCAGTTTCTTGAATTTTCTTTCTTTATAATTTAGTTGGTATAATGTTTTTAGTTGTGTTTTAGGTGATATACAACAAGAAATTGAAAGCTCTAGTCCAAGATATACCATATTTACTCTTATTTCTTCTATGTTGTCACCTTACTCATCAATTCAATGAAGCAAGAATGTTGAAGATGCCTTAAAGAAGTAACTGAAAAAGCATATCTACCGAAAAGTAATTTTGTCCAAGCAATAACGAGCTTATTGTATGATATATAGACTGCTTTTGGTTAACAAAGAAAATTTTTTTACGTCTTCTTTTAGTCATTTCGATTTTAGACTTGACAACTCGTAAAGGTTTTTGCTTTCTAATCTTTTTTTCATCAAAGGCAATACTGATCTATGGAAAAGTAGTAAGCTTTCCTTCTGTATAATAGCCTTTCCTTTCTCATTTATTGTGTATTAAGGTTTTCCGGCTTTGTGCATTGAACAACTTCAGTCAGCATTTATTGATCCGTGTTTATCATGCCTATCTGTTACATATTACCCATGTGCATCTCCTTTATTACTGTTTGCTATTAACTTGCCTTGATAAGGGTGGGTTGGATAATTGCGTTGGCATTGAATAATGAATATTTATACATGTACACTTGTATACTTTTAGCTATTTTGGACTTCGTTCACTTGTTGACAGCCTCACAAAAACTTTTATGCAATTTAAAAATGCTCAGTTGGTTGAAGTTTTCATTTTCTCATTAGGATCATAGTTAAAGCTACATATTCTAGACTTGAGCCATGAAAAAAGAAGGATATGGTATAAAGAGTTGTAGGATGCTTCGAAATGCAATTCTAGTTGTATAAATAATTGTGTCTAATGGAATAAGAACTGCATTGCTATTTTTCCTTTCTCTATTTTTAGTTTCAATTTCATCTTCTCTTAGTGCATATTGTAGAGCTATAGTCACCATTTTCTAAATTATTTTTTCCTAAAGTACAGTAATTAAGAGGTTGATGCTGAAGGAAGATTTATGCCTGCATTGAAGTGGACCACAAATGCCTAGGACCCCACATAGATGCTTATATCTTCAGGCACGGCTATTTCTTTGACATAATAATTGTCCTTTTCCCCTGTTTTATGCTTTTGAAGGCAGGTAGTGGTGCATTCAATTTGATATTCCTGGTCTAAAAGTTGCTCCTCATCTTTAAAATGATATTGTGGATAGATTGTGTCTACTTGATCTTTTTGGTCTACGTTGTTCTGGATGAGGGTGTTATTTGCATTTGTGGGAGGCTATTAGTTTTGCATATCAAATAGTGGTGGAAACGTATGAATCAGTATAAATTATTGCAATTTTCTGTTCATTCTAAGCAGTGGTTGGTCTTGATGTTTTTGCCAACTAAGAATTAGTTGGAACCAATCATTTTACACTGTATCCTTTTTACTTTCCTCATGCAGTTTGTTGCAGGCTGTAAGAAACCTCCAGTGTTTTGTATAATCACGGAGTATCTAGCAGGAGGCTCACTAAGAAAATACCTCCATCAGCAGGAGCCTCATTCGGTTCCATTCAACATTGTTCTGAAATTAGCGCTTGACATTGCTCGAGGGATGCAATATCTTCATTCTCAAGGAATTCTCCATAGGGATCTCAAATCAGAAAATTTGCTCCTTGGAGAAGATATGTGTGTTAAGGTAGCAGATTTTGGCATCTCTTGCTTAGAATCTCAGTGTGGAAGTGCTAAGGGATTTACAGGTACTTACCGTTGGATGGCACCTGAAATGATTAAAGAAAAACACCATACGAAGAAAGTTGATGTCTACAGTTTTGGTATTGTCCTCTGGGAGCTTTTAACTGCATTAACACCATTCGACAACATGACTCCAGAACAAGCTGCATTTGCAGTGTGCCAGAAGGTAAATTCACCTGATTTGATTGTGTTATGATGTGTATTCATGAGACATTCCAAATTTCATTGGCACCAAAATATTGCAATTACATTTGTTTCCTACCTATATCCCTATTTCAGAAATCTAGAATGGATTACAGTACAACAATTATATTATAAAACAAAGCTAGGCTGTTTAAGGAAACGGCGTGCTTGTTTGGCAATTCATATTTAGTATAAGAGTGTCAAAGTGATATTAAAAATTTTATTCGTTGAAGTTTTTTCCTTCAAAATTCGCTTTGTTAAGTTAGATTATATCATGTTAAAAGTACACGGTGCAAAATTTTCTGCTTTCTTATATCTTTTAACAAGTGAACAATTTTTGTTCTATGTGTGTGCATCTTGTATATTTTATCGGATATTTGCGTTTCTTAGCATAAAATCGCATGAATTACCACTAGAATAAAATTAAAGACTTCAATATAGTCATATCACTGTTTACTTGCATTTTGAATCTTCTTTTTTATAGAATTACTTGTTTATTTAGTATTAGGTCACCTATAGTAGTCATATCAAGTATACTAAGTTATTCAGTAATTCTTTTTAATTATCACTTTGTTTTAGCTGATCTCAAAATTGGTATTCTTTTATGATTTGCCATTTCTATTATTCTTTACCAAATTTTTCCATAATCTTGTATTAAGATAGTGAACCAAGAAAAGTATACAATGTAACAGGGCCTGTAAAAAGAGAGAGATATCTTATGAATCAAGTTATGCCCATTGTGATAGGAAAAAGTGTGTTGACGAAGTATTATCTGCAATCAATTTATCTAGTTTACCCGTGTCATTTACAGAGGGAAGAGAAACTGTATGGAGCATTTGGTGCATGTGGCAACTAACAAGAATTTTTCAAAAGAATTGGTTTCAGGTTAAATCACACTGCTTGTATGGCAAACGTATGGCACAGTTTTCTTCAAAAAGTAGGCTCACTATGTGCCAATAACTTTTAACTTATGTTTTGGCTTTCTTTTCTTTTTGTGTCCTTGTAAAATAAAACTAGATCACAATGGTAAACAGTTATACAATATATTCATCATACGTAATTTATCATATAATAGTGATTACATTCATCGTAAGACTTGGTCTAATAGATGCATCTTCCAACTTGTATAAGTAGTATCTTCTTCATAAGCTTAGGTGGCATAGTGACAATTAGTCATATATGCCGGTGAGCCTGTCCCTGACTACTATCCATTAATATGTGGGGACTTGCTTTTTCGGCTAGTACATACACACAGATAGATAACTGTGAAAAGTTGCATTTGTTGTTCATTCGGTGCTGACTTACTATTAGAGAAACTTTGCTGTAGTAATACATACTGTCTTGTAGAAAGCTGCAGAGTCGTCAGCATATTTAAATAGTTCTTGCTGTTAACCATTGGCCTCATGGCATCTCTGGTTAGGCGTTATACAGGTTTCCTTCTATGAAGCTTTATCCTTAAAAGCATATAATTCATGATAATGTTACAAATATTGTTCTTCAAATTATGAACTATTAGGTTTAATGTTTCAGTAACTGCTTTTCCTTCTTCATCTCAGGGTGATGTGGTTTTATTTTTCAATCCATCAGCATATATTGGCTGTGTTTGTGATATTAACATCAATTCTTGAACTTGCTCGAGGGATATATGCACTGGCTATCTTGAAAAATGGCTGCACAATCAACTATGACATGGTTATGTAATAAAAGTGTCATTAATCATACACTCACACATTTTTACTAGCATTATTTGAGTTTTGTGCAGAATGAAAGGCCACCGTTACCACCATCATGCCCAAGGGCATTGAGTCATCTCATCAACCGTTGCTGGTCAAGCAATCCCAAAAAACGACCACATTTCAATGAAATAGTTTCGATTTTGGAAAGTTACTCAGAGTCCCTGGAGGAGGATCCAGAATTTTTCTCAACCTTTGCACCTTCTCCTGATCATAATATTTTGCGATGTGTGCCAAACTGTATTGCTGGGCACCGTTCTGCTCTTTTAAGGCCTATGAGCTCTTCATAAATCAAGTTTGATTGCTCTATGTACCATATCTTTACTTGTCTAGGCTTAGAAAAACTTTTAGATGTTGAATTAGATTATTTACTTCTTTGTGGCTTTCAGTCTCTCTCTCTCTGTGTGTTAAATATAGGGAATCAATGCAATTCATGATGTTGGTTTTTCATTCTTATGTACCACAACCTTCTCTATTCAAATAGCAACTCAAGGTTGAAATTTATGAAAAGAAACAGTGTGTTTGAGTTGAATTCTGACCATTGAATGCCCCTTAAACTGTAGGGATGAGTTTGGCATACTCCAAGCGAGCCAACATTCTTCAAGGCAACAAAAGTCTTTGGGCTGCTACAACAATGCCCAAATAATCTACTATGACTAGCCCAAAACTTTTAGCTCTTTAACTCCTGATCTAATTTTATTCCAAAACAAACTTCAATGCATATCATATAGGGTTAATAGAAAAAAAATATAATGAGGGGAGAAAATGAAATAATTTTAAACCATGCATACGTATTAAAATACATGTATCAAAACGTTCTTAAAAACTCAAAAGAGTTGTAATTCATGTATGAGTCACTTTTTGCTGAACGTTTGTAATCTACCAACGCTTCACTTTCTTGTTCGGTTGTAATTGTACTCTTTACGAACAGTTAACAAGTGACAGTTTGGCCGAGTGGTCTAAGGCGCCAGATTTAGGCTCTGGTCCGAAAGGGCGTGGGTTCAAATCCCACAGCTGTCAAATTGTTGTTTTTATTTTTTATTTTTTATATTTTATATTTTATATATATATTTGAATCATGACTTCAACGGCAGTGTGCCAATTGCTAGACCCTGTTTTGAACTCTATGTTTTCTTGTAAGCTCACCAAACAACATATTCTTTAATCTTCTTCATCAACAGCATACTTGCAAAATCTTATAATAACCAAAACAATGAATTATGCCAAGTCCAAGAGGTCCCATACACATTAACAATTGGTTGTATTCTCATTCACTTGGCCGACAATCATCAACCCTTCTCAAATGAAGCTATTTACCTCTCTCTCACCTCTCCCGGGTAGTTGTTGACATATTCTGTCTAGAAACTTTGATTCACTAGTGAGGAATAAGTACTATTGAATAAGACATTGAAACTTATACTTTTAAAATCTTAATTGCGATTATGGGTTGTCATAATCAGTCAGCTAAGATTCTCTGTAAATCTGTACGTATCATTTTTGTGGCAAAAAAACTATTAGATATTCAAGAGATTCACCCACTAACTCATCCCACAAATAATTAAAATGTTGACATCATAACCATGAGTGGGTATGCCTTGTGTAGAAGAAACCGTACGTGGGGAGCATTATCTTACAATCCAACTGGTTTGGGTGGATCATATCAACAAATACTATTTAATATTTTAAATCTGCAATAACAATGATTTATCATTGGATACCAAATCAGTCCAACCTTGAGCATTGTAAAACTCACTAACTCCAAAAATTAATCATAAAGTTGTTAAAACACTTTATTAATTATCTCCATCTTTTGGCACCTAAAATTCCTCAAATTCCCACCAATATGATTACTTTATCAATTCATCATCTCATTAAGCCCTTTGCATAATAATTAACTGATTGATCTTAGCAAGGATGATAATTATAAATGCAACGCAGCCTACTTATTGCTTCATGTGCTGCAATTGGGTTGAGTTCCTGTAAACGCAGAATCCAGAAGTGCAGAACAACTCATTGCTTGATATAAATAAGTAAAACATGAAATGGGTTGCTCAGAATTGTTGAGTTGAAGAGTGAGTTGCACTGCAATCTTAGACAGTAACGCAGATGTTGTTAGGTTTCACTGTACTACATTATTATCTGCGGGAAGCAGCAGCTGCTTGTACTTGGAATAAAATATATTTTAAGAAATTGAATTTATCCACCGACAGAAACATTTATTACCCCAGACTCCTTGCCCTTATTTATAGTTGCATACATGAAGTTTACACCTTCCAAATTTGCCCACTTTGATGATAAAATAAGTGGAACTATACAAAAAATACCAAAACAATTAAAAAAAAAAAAGTGTACTGCACATGTTTTTGTTAGAGAAGCGACAATGATGCATAATCTTACTTTATATACCATAAAGGAAAAACATGACTAAAGTTAAAAGATTAGTTGTTTCTTTTATTTAATTTTTCAACTTTGTTATCGTTAGTCAAATTTATCATATAACTTTGAGACAAATGTTTGACAAACACAACAAATTCCTATATTTTAATCTGGTATGTGTATCATATCCAATGAAGTACTTTATTATTATTCATTGAATTTGTGAAACTCAGAAGAATCAAGCAGAAGGGTTGTTTTCTAGTCTTTAGAAAATATGAGTAAAGCATGTATTCATCGGGTCCAAGAAGTGTTTGATAATTTCCGAGCTTAGAAACCAAGCATGAAATGAAATGAAACAAAGCAAGTAAACTTCATGACTCTGACACCCCATCCATGAAGTCTTGTCTCTTCTAACATTCCACCCAATTCCAAATCTGAAAAGGTCAAAATAACCCTCAAGTCCACAAAAGACCCAGAAACATTTCTTGCCCAAAAGAAGCTTCAGAAGGGCACAACTGTCTTCTAGACATAACTATAATGTAAACGTGGCAAGTTCCAATGGAACAGAAAATAAACAAACAGACAGGAAACAGATCGGCAGTTGCAGTCCGCGCGCTTGGGTTGGGGGAGAAGTCCACTTCTCTTTTTACCTTCTGACATTCCATTTCTTTCCATTTCCAACAATACCCTTTTATCTTCGCACTTCAATCTTCTCTTCTCCTTCTTCTCTTCACCTCAAGCTTCTATCTACTTATAAATAGCAACAACGAAGGTTAGATTTTTATATTTGTCTCGACTCTTTTTGTTTCTCTTCATATCTATTTATAGGACTTGAATAAAATAGGACCTTCTTGTTTTATGACTGGTTTCTGAGGTATTGCTCTTTTTAATCTTTATATATGCATCTGTTTTTAGAGAAACCCTTTAATTCGCTTCATTTTTTTTTTGTGATATTGGATCAATTTGGAGGTCAACTCCGCATATGTTTTATACCCTTTTCAGCTGAATTTGTTTTATGTGATATTGAGGTATTTTTGATAATTTGTTTAGTATGATTTTATTTCTGAAGATCTAATGAAGGGTTATTGATTTTTGTTATCACATAATTGTTGCAGTTCTTTCATTTTTTGTCAATCATTAGAACGTTTTGCCAGCAATGTTGTTTGCAAGTTAAAGATTGAACTTTTGATGCTATGACTTTGTTATTATTTTGTTTTTTGTCGACTTTTCTGACATGTCGAGATTATATTGATTATTATAGTAGAGCTTGTATTTTTAATTGATGTGTTAGGAAGAGTTAAAAACAATTTGCTTCCTTTGCTTGAATCGGTTCTGGTGATTGATTTACTGAAACGTTCTTGCAGATAAATTATTGGATTTCAGATAATTTTATTTTGGTTGATTTGAGTGTAAAAAGATGCCTGGAATTGTTATGGATGAAATTCAGGAAGAAGGGGTGGCGAGTGAATTGGATGGAGATTCTACACCTATTAAGGAAAACTCAGTTCCAGATAAGTCTCCAAAGAATGCTTCAAGTCCACAAAGCCCTCGTAGTGTTGGCCCTGAAATCCCTGAGGCCGGGGTGGTTGACACCTCAATTGAGCAGCTTTTTGAGAATGTGTGTGATATGCAGAGTTCTGATCAGTCACCCTCTAGGCATAGCTTTATATCTGATGGTGAAGAGTCTAGAATTGATTCGGAGTTGTGCCATCTTGTAGGAGGAGAGATGAGAGAGGTTGAGATAATGGAAGAGGAAGAGGTGGATAAACCTGAAAATGATTTTCGTACTAACTCCTCTCCAAGGAAAGGTAGTCCATCTCATGAGAAGAAGTCAGGGAAGTTCGATAAAACCCAATCTGCAAGTTCAAAGTCCCTTTCTTCTGGTCACTCGAGGAAAGGTTCTCGCTCGCAGTTGGACTCTGAAGTATCTTCAAAACTGAGTCCTAAGGAAAAAAGTCCTCCAGAGAAAACCCCAATTGATAAGAGTCTTAAAAAATCAAAATCCAGAAGTACTTTGAAGAAACGGAGAGGAAAATTACAGAATGGAACTGAGGGTTCATCTGAGTCAAGGCTAGATAATCCAGATCTTGGACCATTTTTGCTCAAACAAGCCAGGGAGCTGATTTCTTCAGGAGAGAATTCTCAGAAAGCTCTTGAATTAGCTCTTCGAGCGGCAAAATCATTTGAAATTCGTGCCAAGGGGAAGCCCAACTTAGAACTGGTCATGTGTTTGCACGTTGCAGCTGCAATATACTGCAGCTTAGGCCAGTACAATGAGGCAATTCCAGTTCTTGAACACTCAGTTGAGATTCCAGCGATTGAGGAAGGCCAAGAGCATGCCCTTGCCAAATTCGCGGGTCATATGCAGTTGGGTGATATTTATGCGATTCTGGGCCAGCTGGAGAATTCATTAATATGTTACACAACAGGTTTGGAAGTCCAGAAACAAGTTCTTGGGGAAAGGGACCCAAGAGTTGGTGAGACATGTAGATATTTAGCTGAAGCTCATGTTCAAGCGCTGCAATTTGATGAAGCCAAGAAGTTTTGTCAGATGGCTCTTGACATTCATAGGGAGAATGGTTCCCCTGCTTCTCTTGAAGAGGCAGCTGATAGGAGGCTCATGGGTCTAATCTGTGAAATAAAGGGAGATCATGAAGGTGCCCTTGAGCATCTTGTTTTGGCTAGTATGGCCATGGTGGCAAATGGCCAGGAAGCAGAGGTGGCTTCTATTGATTGCAGCATTGGAGACTCATACTTGTCATTATCTCGGTATGATGAGGCTGTTTTTTCTTATCAAAAAGCACTAACAGCTTTAAAGAGTACCAAAGGAGAAAACCATCCAGCTGTTGGTTCAGTATTTGTCCGTTTGGCTGATATGTATAACAGGACAGGGAAATTAAAGGATTCAAAATCCTACTGTGAAAACGCCCTTCGGATATATGAAAAGCCCATACCTGGTGTCCCTCCAGAAGAGGTTGCAAGTGGTCTAACTGATGTTTCTGCTATCTATGAATCAATGAATGAGCTTGATATGGCAATTAAGTTGCTAGAGAAGGCATTAAAGATATATAACGATGCACCTGGTCAGCAGAGCACGATTGCTGGAATTGAAGCTCAGATGGGTGTGATGTATTACATGTTGGGGAATTATACAGACTCTTACAATTGCTTCAAGAATGCTGTTTCAAAGCTCCGTGCAAATGGTGAGAAGAAATCTGCCTTTTTTGGCATTGCTCTTAACCAAATGGGGCTTGCCTGTGTGCAGCGTTATTCTATAAATGAGGCTGTAGAATTATTTGAAGAAGCCAGGTTCATTTTGGAGCAGGAGTGTGGACCATATCACCCTGACACACTGGGGGTATATAGCAATCTTGCTGGAACTTATGATGCAATTGGCAGGTACTGTTCTTTATCACTCTTGTATTTCCTTCCATCAGCAAATGATCTTCACCTATAACTGTCAATTTGTTTTAGTGCTTTTCCTTTATGTAAAGTCTCCTCTTAATTGGGATTGAGTAGTTTATTTCTCGGTGTTTCACTCGGCCCTATTAGGTTGTACAGATATAATGGAAAGAGGCTGAGATTTGCATTACTTCTCTTGATCTTAAGGCTGTAACATAAGAAATGATAAGTATAAAGCCGCAAGGTTGAAGTATATGGTTGCTCTTTTTAAGTCCTAGGAAATTAATTGAATGAGTAACTGGAAATTAATTGAATGAGTAACTACCATGCAAATACCATTGCTGGATTATAGTTCTAAGCAATACTTAATTCTTTTTGCTGTTTTCATGCTATGTCTTAACACAGGTTGGATGATGCAATTGAAATCTTGGAGTTTGTGGTTGGGATGAGGGAGGAAAAGCTTGGGACGGCAAATCCTGATGTGGATGATGAGAAGAGGAGGTTGGCTGAGTTACTGAAAGAAGCAGGGAGAGTTCGGAGCAGAAAAGCCAGATCATTGGAGACCCTCCTTGATACCCATTCTCATATAACCAATGAGGGTATTAGGGTATAACAAGAATGTTTATGTGTACTTTAGAATGAATATCATGTATTATAGTATTTATTTAAAGAAGATGAAATGGAAAGAAAAGGAAGAAAGGAATAGGTTGTTTGTGTTTCGATTAGATTCATGGAGTGGGGTGCATAAAATAATTTCGGGCCAGTGTATTATTGATTTATACTTCATTGGTTGAAGGTTGCTCTACCTTGTATTGCTCCTTTAAATTATTATGATAAAAGTGTCAGTCACATTTCTTTCATTCATACATAACAGTTCAATGAATTATAGTTTTCTTACACAGACACTCTTCCGTCAGATATGTGTCTTCAGAAAATTTTAAGTTGATTTGTATGAAAAGTTTGTATATGTAATCTATTTTGTTGCATCTAGGAGTTTGGTTTTTATTACTTAAATTGCAATTAAAGCTCATGAAGTACTTCATAAATACATTAGTAGCGGCAATTAGAGCGCTGTGCCACTAAATTTTCAGTTATTTATTGGTTGAAGAAAGGCTAGCATTAATTTGGCAGGTTGGTTTCATCCGAAAGATAATTTTGATTTTCAGGGCTTAAGAAATAACTTTTTAGCCATGTTTTGAAATAACGCAATTATAGATGAAAAATTTTCTGGTTAAAACGACGGACCACACCCAGCTGCTTTCTCAAAGTGGATAAAAAAGCTGAAAGATAATACAAGACAGAAAGGTCTAAGCTGCTGCAATGCCTATCATTATTACTCCATTTAAGTATCATTCTCAAGTTGAAAGACATGTAAGACCTTTCCATACATTCTTAATGTTTCCAAAATGAACTATTTCCTCTAAAACGCAGTCCACATGTAATTTGCAAGTAATCTTATGAGGTTGTGACGTAGCATCAATGACCTCCCTGACGCTGAACTATCACCCACCAGCCACCAGTCACTCAGTAGGTGATTAGATACCCGTCATATAACAGTATCGAGAATAAGCCAAACTCCATTCTACCGAAGCATGTATCTTTGCTGTACCTATAACTGTGACTTCCGAACTGCTGGGCTTGAATCTGGTAATCCGTTTTTAGGTTCCACGAATGAAAATTGCAGCAACTTATAGCTTGGCTGAATCCATCTTCTTGGTACATACCAAGGGAGACCTACAAATTGCATCATAATGAGGCCACAAGCATCTGAGCTATCATCAACTTTTTTGTTGGGAACATATTATATTAGATAAAAAATGAGTGTACCAGAGTGGTGGACCAAATGCCCCCTGAAAAGAAAGAATCCTCCCTGAGAAGGGGAAATAAACTCATAAAAGCCCACTTAAAGTTAAAAAATTCTGTATACAACAAAAAAGAGTCTGTTATCTACACTGACAAACAGTCCAATAAGAAAATAAAAATAAGATCAAGACCGCTTCACAGTTATGGTAGATAAAGAAGATGAAAGTACCTTAAAAGGGTTTAACAATTGGAGCCCATAAAGATGCGAAAAGTCAAATTTTGTCTCATAAAACATTGATTTCTTCTCCTCTTGAATCCTCAAAGATTCTGCAGTTCCTCTCTTGCTAAATAAACAAAGCTGAAACTGCACACATCCATAGGATTTTGGCCTTCTTCCCTTTCCAAAAGCAAAGATTTTTTCCACTAGAGCTCAGCATGTTCTTGGTTTGACCCATCAAATTTTTGTTGCAATACTTAATCCATTACAAAAAATGGATGCCAAAGTATGATGAAGAAAAACATTATTCACTGACTCTTCATTCTTTTTAAACATAATACACCAAGAAGGAGAAAGACAAAGGTTCTTAAATTTGTTTTGAATAACCTCAGTTGTGTTGATTTTTTCGCAGCATGATTGTCCGAGCAAAGACTTGATGAAACTTTTGCCTTTCAAACCATATTAAATTGTTCAACTGCTGCATCATAACTTTCTCCCAATAGCCACTCAAAATAAGATTTAACCAAGTAAAATCCCTTCTAGTCTAGCTTCCAAGTTCTTCTTTTAAGAAACTGACTTTGCGCATCAGGTCAGCAAAATCTTGAAACTCATCTCACTCAAGTTCCTTCCAAAACTTGGGTTCCAACTCACTCACATTCAAGTGACTATCATCTGAATTCCCACTTAAGCAAGCGCAGGCCCTTCAAATGTAGACAGTCAAAGCAGTTTTGTGAAATACTCAATCTATATGGTTACGTCCAATAGTAGCAAATCATTATGTTTACTTAAAAAAGACCTCAATCAATAGCCTCTTCCAGCACTACATTTGCCGATTTCAATCGAGGAATATACCCTGCTCTTTTTATCTCTAGAGTTAATTTTTCTATTGCAGTATATACCTCCTCTGACTGATGATGTGAGCGATCACCAGCAACAAAGATGTGGATATTATTACCAACTTCAATCCAACTGCATCCAGGTTGCTTTTTGAGCCCCATTTCTTTAATTTCTGATCTAACTCTAACAAATTCACTCGATTTTTTAAAATCTTCATATAAATTTGCAAGAAGGACACGATAACCAATACTTGTGGGATCAAGTTTGAATATGTTATTAGCCACAAGTTCAGCCAAACTTTTTTTGCCATGAGTTCGGCAAGACCCAAGCAATGAACCCCATATACGATCATCTGGGATCCAAGGCATGGCCATGATCAAATCATACGCTTCATTCAGATGGCCAGCTCGTCCCAGAAGATCAACCATGCAAGTATAATGTTCAACCTGAGGTTCAAGTTTATATTCCTCAACCATGCTCTTGAAATATTTCCATCCCATATCAACCGTCCCAGCATGGCTGCACGCAGAAAGAAGTGCAGTAAAAGTTACATGATCAGGCTTCTTACCTGCTTCCTTCATCTCTTCAAACAAAACAAACATTTTATCTGTGTGACCATGCATTCCTAACCCCAATATGATTGAGTTCCATGATATTTCATTTTTTTCTGGCATTTTCTCAAATATAGTCCAAGAGCTATTTATGTCTCCACATTTGGCATAGGCAGCTATCAGAGAATTGTTCACAAGAACATTGGGTTCAAACCCTTGCCCTAATATGTGGCAATGAACCTCCTTACAAAGGATGATGGCCGACAAATGAGCACAAACTGAAAGAATTAATGCCACTGTTACAGCATTGGGTCTAATTTGTTCAGATTGCATATCTCGGAATGACTTTAAAGCTTCATCAGTATACTCATTTTGAGAATATCCAGAAATTAAGGCATTCCATGAGATTAAATCCCTCAAGGGTAAGCCTGAAAAAACCTTTTGAGCAGACTTCATATCTCCGCATTTTCCATACATGTCAACTATCGCGCCACCAACAAAAATATCTGAATCAGATGCCAATTTTACCACTAAACCATGGATTTCCATCCCTCTAGACTTGAGAGCCAATGATGAACATGCCCGCAAAACAGCCAAAAGCATGACAGAGTCTGGAAATCCATTCTCCATCATGAATTCATGGAATAATTCCAGTGCTTCCGTAGGACAACCATTCTGACCACAATCTGAGATTACCGCACTCCACATGACTAAGTTTCGATTTTGAGACTGACTGAATATTGCCAAACCAGCATCAGGATCACCACATTTAAAGTACATATCTACGAGTGCTGTTTCAGTTCTTACATCATTTACTAATCCACAGCTGAGAGCCCATGCATGGATCTGCTCTCCAACTTTTAGGTCCATTAATTGAGAGCACAAAACTAAAACAGCCACCACCGTTGAAGAATATGGTCTTACCCCGAAATTCAACATCTCAATAAACAATTCCAATGCCAATGACAAATACCCTTTAGAAACATAACCTGTAATCATAACATTCCATATGACTGCATTTCCTCTCGCTGACTGATTATCATGAATGCTTTTAAAAACATGTTGAGCACTCCTTATATCTGCACATTTCATGTACATGTCAATCAATCCACTAACCAAAAACTCATCGACTTCCAATCCACTTTTCACAGCAAATCCATGAATCTCTTTGCCACTTAGCAAAGCTCCAACTGATGCACAGGAAGAAAGAGTCGAAAGACAGCTAACCCTATTTGGGTACACACCATGTTCATTTATCATTCTTCTAAAGATCATCAAGGAACCCAAGTAATCCCCTGATTGACAAAACCCAGATATCATTGTATTCCAAGAAACCAAGTCTCTCTCACACATTTTCTCAAACAACCGAACTGCATCTTTGACATCTCCACATTTCCAATACATACCCAAAATTGAATTTTTAACATAAATATCCTCAGAATATCCTAACTTTAACAAATTGCCATGGATCTGCCTAGCCTTTTTTACATCACAAAGCCCAGCAAATGCTTTAATTAAAAAAGGAAAGAATCTAAATTCATCAAATGAAAAGCCATATTCAAGCATGTTAAGATAAACCCTGATAGCATCTTCGAACAAACCAACGGCTGTGAATTCCCTAATCATGTTACCAACCGTCGAAACATCAACTACGGGCTCATTGTTCAAAAACCCGTGTTTTGTTATCGATTTCTGAGATGGGTTTTGCACAAACGGTACAGAAGCAAATGAATTGTTCTTAATAGTGGAACAAACAACTGAAGGTTTTCTTGTGTTGCAAAGAACATAATAACTAGAACTAAATTGAGCTACCTTAAGTGATGGAAGAAAAGAATTTGGCTCATCCATGCAGTGACCGCACAGCTTAAGTGCATGCGATCCTAATAATCCTACAGTTTCCATCTTTATTTTCCCGCTTATTCCTTACACCAACGTCCTGCTAGGCTCCGAACTAGCGCCAACTCGATCCTCGATTTGAACTAAACTCAGATGATTATCATTCAAGGGAATGTTGAGAGATTTGATCAATTATTGGGGGTTGTCTATAATTTTCCTTTAAAAAGTAAAGGTTAACGAGGTTGAGTTAATGGTAGAAGCCTGGAAGGTGTATTTTGTTGGGAAATTTGCCCAAATGGCCTCCCTGAGGAGCCCGAAATGATAAGTAGCCATGCCTTCAAAACCCTCTCATACACTAGCCCTTTGCTACAGTAATTAAATGTACGTTGACAAAAATACCCCTGACTCTTCACTAACCCCTGCACAGTCCTTCGCCTC
>JANLJB010030264.1:0-22283 GCA_026212285.1 Bursera cuneata | reverse complement strand
ACCGTTTGACGTTAACTATATTCAGAAATCAATGCAAATGGATGCTAGGTCGTTTGTTTATGCTGTTGAAGAGGCGGAGAATGAAGCTCGTAGGAGAGCTGCTCTTGGATTGGCATGTCAGTGTCAAAATGCTTGTAATTTCCGGGAAACAGGTGTTAAAGGGTTTGTAGAAGTTGATTTATGTGGGTATCAGCCTGGTGGGGTGTATTCAGTGAAGCAAATTAAGAATGCCAGAGATGAGTTTCGGCCTTTTGAGATGCTATGTTTTATACAGAAGTTAGCATCAAAGAGCTATAGCAACTTAAAAAGGAGTATTAATTGGATTAAGAATGTGGCTGTTGTTCTTGCTTATCGGAAGGCTGTGTTTGAGGAGATCGATGAGACTTATATTCAGGCCTTGGGAGCTCAGCGGATAATACATGGTGCCAATTCATTTGGGGACTGGAATCTGCAGGAGCGAGTGCCTTCTCAAGGTATTAATTCTTCCTTTTTTTTTTTTTTAATATGCTGCTGAACTCTCCTTTAGCTTTTTTGTATTATCATGCTTTAAGTGCATTCTTTTTGTCAATAAAAAAATATATGTGCTATGTTATGAAGATGTTGAACCTTATTTTTTTTTTGTATGCAATTATAAGATTGTCTAGCTCATCATATACGAAATAATAGAAAAAGGTTCTATTGAGCTGGAGTGGCATTCGTATTGATAACATGGAATGGATAAATTTCTTCTCAAATAATCAACAGTTTTTAGCAACCTGTCATATATAAGATCAGTTGACAGGATACATTTTACTTGTCCAGCAAATAGCACTCTAGACATACTAGTCTCTTGACTCTCTTTGTGCTTCATCATATGCATTTCTCTTAAAACTTTTGCACCTCATAACAATTTTTTTTTTTTAAATATGTACCAGTTCACCCTTTTGGCAGCATGAAAACAACTTTGGTCCCCGGTCCTTTGGATAAAGAAGCCACAACTGTAAAGAAGTTGGCCATTAAACAAATCAGTTCAATTGAGGCTGCAGTTGACAGAGAACCAAAGCGGGTAAAAAATTTTGAGAGATCTCAAAGTTCCCAAAAATTCCGGAGAAAATTCGATAAAGTGGTTGAAATTAGTCAATCTTTGGAGAATGTGCAGGTGGTTGGCAGAACTCGACCTCCCTGGGATACTGTGCTCCATAGAAAGGTTATTGTTACCACTAGAGACGATCTGAATGGGAGACCAAGTGCCCTGAAATGCCTTGGAGAAGACTTACATTCTAAGGAAACTCTTATGGCCGATAAAAAGAAAAAGAAGAAAGAATTTAGGTCTGAATCATGTCTCAGTTTTCCAGATAATCACCAAAAAAATGCAAACAAGGAACCAGGCAATAAATCAAACATCTTTTCTTCTGATACTATGCCTGCAGAGCAAATTGTTGGTTTAAGAAGTGTTAACAGCAAACTTCCTCAGTTGCTTAGTTATCTGTTAGATCTTGCTTGTAATCCGCTTCATGGTAAGGAATATAATATCGCTGCAATTGTGCTGCAGTTTTTCCTGAAACTCAGATCTGTAGTCTATAAGGAAGAATTGTTTGTGGCCCCAGCAGCAGAGGCTAAACTGATTTTAAGTTCACCAACTAAATCTCCTGCCTGTAGAGTGATTGCTACATGTCTTCATAATGGGGCTGCTCAAGACCTGCCGTCTTCTTCAAAACCACCAAAGAAACGGTTGAGACCCAATGATTTTATGAATTTTAGACTGAACAGTAACATTTCTGATCATGGAAAAGAATTGTCTGGTGAAGGACTAAGAAAACTGGATGAGCAGAATCTATTGACTGCAGAAAAGAAGGGTAGTAGCTTGAAGCTTGTGAAATCTAAGGGAAGGAATGAGAGTGAATTGGATGCAGCGGTCCCACTGAAGGTGAGAAAATGCATGCTGGGAAAGAATGACACATTAACAAGGACCACTAAACCTCAAATCATACTGATGCAATTCCCTCATCGATCAGCTTTGCCCTCAGTTTCAGAGCTGAAAGCAAGATTTGCTCGTTTTGGGCAGCTTCATTCTGCCCCTCAAGTCTTCTGGAAATCCTCAACATGCCAGGTTCTATTCAAATGCAAATCCGATGCTAAGAAAGCATATGAATATGCAGTCAAAAGCAGGTCACTCTTTGGCAGTGTGAAGGTAGAGTATCAATTGCAAGCCTTGGAAGCACCGGGCATGGATTTCCCTGGACCAGGCAAGCGGCTCGAAGGAAAAGCCCCTGATGAGCCCATGAGCATAGGTGATTCCACAAAACCAAGATCTATGAGACCTCAGCATCAGCAGCTGCATCCAATGGTGCAGTCAAAATCATTTCTGAAGAAGCAGCCGAGTCATGATGTCATACATGTTGTTCATACTGACAATAAGCATGCCAAAAATATGATGAGAGGGGAGGAAATTATTGGTGCAGAGCACTTAGTGTTGAATAGCTATATAAAAAATTCTGATGATAATCATTCAAATGGTAGTTTCTCTACCTTTGCAACAGTCAACATTGCTGCAAAGAATTCGCGGAAGGTCATACCTCCTTTGCTACCTCTCCCTTTCCCCCAGAACAGGATGTCTTGTGTCCATCAGGAACCCAAACTGAACCATTTGGTCGAAGTTTGTAACATGCAACATCTTCAACGTGAGGCAAGGAACAACTGTGTCTTGACCACCACCAACCAGAGGGGCATAGACATCTCAAATCAAATGTTGAACCTTTTAACTAGATGCCATGAAATTGTGAACGATTTGAAGTGCTCACTGGGATATGTGCCTCTCAACCTCTGATGCCCACCACCACAAAAGCCATGATTGGACCATGCGCTGTGTGTATTTTTTATTATATGCAAATACAAGTTATAGGTGTGAACTAACAAGTTGGTGATAGCCTGATAGGAATCTATTGTTGAAGTATTAAGACAGCATAGATTGTAGGTAGGGTTGGCACATTGATACAACTGTTTTCCAACTTGCAAGTACTTCTAGAAGGGTGAAAATATAAGTTCTCATATTGTTGTTTTTGCTGCTTAGCCATGTTGATTTCAATTATAATGTTAGAAGTATTGGTGGCTTGGAGTTATGTGGTGATCTAAAGCAATTGATTTACCAGAAACCCATAAAAAATGTCTATCTACGTACTGCCTGGAACTCTCAAGAAACTTGGTCATATCAATTTTGTGGATAGAATTGCGGGAATATTGAAGTTTCATACCGCGTCTGTAGCGTGTTACTCAACACGCTGTGGACAAAATTCCTAGTAATTAAAATGAAAAAGTGCCTTCTAAGTAAGTTAATTCAATTTGAGATGTGAGTTCAGGCTACGTAATCTAATACGCTAGGGAAGGGAAACACTGCATAATTTTCATGGTTGAAGTGTAACCGTTTTATCAACTTGACCCATTAGCTAATTAGGAAATTAATAATAAATAACAAAAACAACAATTGTTAAACCACAAAGCAAAAGCTAGCGTTTCATTTACGCTAGGCTGCAAAAACTTTATTTTTTATTTTTCTTTTTTATTTTGGGTCAAATGATAATCTTATTAAGTCCAATAGACCCAAGTTTATGTTAAAGAATCCTAGTTTGATTTGATATTAAAAATAGTCCCCAGCCTGCACGGTATAAAAGAAGAATCTAAAGATTTGGCTAACCATGGTTAAAAAACAAACGAGCAGTTAACCATGGTTAAGTCGAACGCGTTGACGCGCACTTTAGACGTTCGTCGCAATTTCCGAATCTTGAGATAAGTCTCATATTTAACGCACAAGCCTGTTTTGCATTCACAATCTTTCTTCATCTCGGTTTCTTCTCAGCAGCTATGGCTTACAGGCCCTTAGAAGTCAACGTCACCTCGGCAAAAGACCTCAAGAATGTTAACATCATCTCCAAGATGGACGTATACGTCATCGTTTCCCTCTTCGGCGACGAGTCCTTGAGGAGGAAAAAGCAGAAGGCCAAAACGTTCGTGGATCGCTCTGGTGGCTCCAACCCCAACTGGAACTTCCCCGTCAAGTTCACCGTAGACGAGTCTTTGGCCCAGCAGAACCGCCTCTCCCTCGTGTTCAAGATCAAGTGCGACAGCATCCTTGGCGACAAAGACGTCGGCGAAGTTTCCGTGCCGGTCAAGGAGCTGCTCGACTCGCCGGGAGACGGCAAGTCGTTACGCTTCGTCAGTTATCAAGTCAGGAAACCCTCGGGAAAACCTAAAGGGGAGTTGCACTTTTCTTATAGATTTGGCGATAAAGTCGCCGGAGCCGCCGTGCCCATGAAAAGTGATGAGCCCGTGATGGCCTATCCCGCCGGCGTGGGGTCGAGTTCTGCATCTCACGGTGTGCATGCGCCATATCCGCCACCGCCTCAAGGTTACGGTTACCCACCACCGCCTCAAGGATACGCGTACCCGCCACAGCCGGCGAAAGGAGCAGCGGCATATGGTGCATACCCACCACCTCCACAGGGGGGTTACGGGTACCCGCCGCCACCGCCTCCGCCAGGTTACGGTTATCCGGGGCAGGCGGGATATGGGTATCCTCCAGTTCAACAACCGCCTAGGAAGAACAAGTTTGGAGCTGGAGCGGGTCTGGGAGCTGGGTTACTCGGAGGAATGCTTGGTGGGCTTATTCTGGGAGATATAGTCTCGGATGCAGCTGATTGTGATTTTGATGGAGGATTTGATTTTTGATTTCGTTTTTGTATGGTTTTTAATTGAATTTTGGATCCTTAGTACTATGTGTAAGGAATAAATGGTGTGTATATACGAATAGGATATTTTGCTTTCGCTTTTGCTTTTGCACTTTTGATGGCTGTGAATGGGTTTATTCCTTTGTGATTGAGTCAGCTATAAACATGAAAGGCGCACTCTCCTCTCGTCTCCTCTCAGTGGGTATATATAATTGTTTCAAGTTCTTATTCTAATTGACAACTTCTTTTTGAGGAGATAGCTTTCTTTTTATCGCATCTAGTCTCCTTATTCCCTTGTTATTCTTTATGCACTCTTTTCTGATCGTCGAACACCTTTTTAGGAATAATAACAATAATAATATAAATTTGATTAATACAAGTTTAAAGAGGTTACAATATATGGGTGAAAACCAGCAGGCCAGCCGACTGCAACTTCTCCATTAGAAAGAATCAAATTTTTGGTTGAGAACAGAACTCCTAAAACTAGTCGCCAGTTGCTTCGCTGTACCGATAGCAGTAGCATAGCTTTGAATGTGTTTGACGTGGTTGGTTTATGCCCTGTCTCATGCCCTTACCACAAATGCATTGTTAGCAGCGTTTGAGTAATACCTTTGCAGATTCTTCGAGCTGTAAATTTGGCTGCAAGCACTTTTTTTCTTGCCACTTTAGCATCACTTATCCAAGGAGGGGGCTTCTTTACTATTTTAGCTTATTTTTTCAACATAAAATTTTGTTATTATTTAATAATTTTTCATGGATTGTAAATTAGGATTACGAAAAGAAAAAATAATTAAATTATAATCACGTGACTATATATATATATATATATAGTAGTTTTAAGAGATTTTAAATTTTTATATAAATTATAGATCATTGGATGAAGTTAAAATAAATAATTCAGATTAATCATAAAATAGATATTTTTTATTTAAAATATATAAATAGATGTTAAGTGACATCATTAATAATAAAAAAATCTTTCATACAATCTCTCTTCAAGTTTTTAATTTATTTTTATTTTCTCTTATTAAAATATATTTTTCTTTTAAATAATATAAATGGACTTAGATTAAATAAATTTTGAATCTTATATTAAATTAATAAATAATAAAGTATAGAAGCACAAATATATAATTTAAATGTTTAACTATAAAAAGGTTTTTATAGACTTTAAAATTATTGTCAAAATTAAGATTAAGCTTATGTAATCCTGATATTTAATTTTTACTGTAAATACAAAACTCAGATCATGGTATCAAAATTTTTTAAAATTGATCAAAATTTAATAAAATCTCTTACTTTTTGAGTCATTTTTTTAAGTACCCGCAAAAAGTATGGGGGAGAACTAGATGCTGGTGATACCAGTGACTTGGGCCCTGAATGTTTCAAAGGAAGCCCATTTCGAGAGTTTTGTATGGATCTTTACCTATGGCAGGATGAGACCGGTTGGGCGAGAACTCATCGCGATGATTACTGAACATTTTACAGTAGAATGTTCTAATTTGCAAAAACAATGCATAAATAGTTTCTATAAAACAATAAATCACAAGCCATTTTGTCCGGATATGTTTCTTAAGATGCCGTCGTCGGTTGCAAGATAACAAGAATGCCGGCAGAAGTTGAATGCAACTAAACAGAGAAAACATATGAACCGATAAATCACATAAAACACCGCATATGAGCTGTCAAATTCTGCTTAGCTATTTAACTCTAAAGCCTCAAAGGCTCCCACTCAAGTCCAGACCCTCAATTCGCTTTGACTTTAGAGTATCCTGCTCAGCCAATAGCCAATACCAATGGCAATCAAAGTTCATGGAATGGCATTGTCCACCTGCACTGCCCGTGTGCTGCTCTGCCTACATGAAAAAGGTGTTGACTACGAGCTTGTGCCTGTTGATGTCCTTAATGGCGCCCATAAGCAACAACCTTATTTATCTCTAAACGTGAGAGCTACAAAAATAGGTCCTTTTTCCTTCATTATTTACCAAAAAAAAAAAAAAAGAGCTACTTTCAAAATTCTAACGCAATTCTATTGTTTCTCTTATAGCCATTTGGGCAGATACCTGCATTTGAAGATGAAGGTCTCAAACTCTTTGGTAAGTTCTGCAACTTGGAAGTGTCCTATTTTAGCTTGTTTTCACAAATCTTATGATGGCTGCTATATGAGCAGAATCAAGAGCCATCTGCAAGTACGTGGCACGCAAGTACAAGGACATAGGAACTGATCTACTACGTTCAGGTTGTCTCAAGGAGTCTGCGGTTGTGGAGACTTGGTTGGAAGTGGAGTCAAACCAGTTAGATGGTCCAATAAGAGCACTCATTCACCAGTTGGTCCTGCATCCACTAGCTGGGAAAGTTACCGACGAAAAGATTGTAGAAGATGAATTGCAGAAGCTGGGGAAAGTTCTTGATGTGTATGAAGAAAGGTTGTCTAAATCTAAATATCTGGCTGGTGATCATTACACCATGGCTGATATGCTAAACATACCTTATCTAGTCTACTTTATGAGAACTCCCAAAGCCACTCTAGTGACTTCTCGTCACCATGTGAATGCTTGGTGGAATGATATTTCTTCAAGGCCTGCAACGATTAAAGTTTCAGAAGGCATGACCTTCAGTTAATCTATGAAGTTTCTCGCTCGGAGAGAAACAATTATTGTTGTCGCTATATATGCCATGCTTATGTAACATGAATGTTCGTTATTGTTCTGGTTTTAATGTACTGTCTGCTCCTGCAATAATACTATAATGGTTTAGGAATCCTGCTGACAGAATTCCAAAACCATTTGTTAAATATTTATTTCCAGAATTTTATGTTTGTTAATTTTTATCTGCTAACAAATTGTGTTGATTCCTCTTCAAATCAGGAATAATATGGTGCAATTTCTCTCAGTACAAATTCTTAATTACAATTTTTGGCCAAGTACAAAATTTGATTGAGCCATCATTGCCTTCACCTCTTCTTAAAAATTAGGGCACTCAAATGCCAAATTGGAAAATGTAATCTCTCTTTTAAATCATTCACAAACAAACCCTCCAAAAGTAAGGAGTTTTTTTTTTTTTTTTTTTTTTTTTTTTTTTTTTTTTTAAATTTGCAATCTAAACAGCTCTCTATTAAATTAAAGTCTAAATAGATGTCAATATATAAATCTTAATAATATGTTTTTTTTTTAAATTTCAATATCTAAATTCAAATATATGAAACTAAAATTTTTACACATTTATCCTCATAGATCTATCCTTATTGATGTTGTTTTCATTTATGTAGTTATATTTGTTGATACTTGACGTATTAAAAATATTTATAAAAAAAAATATAGTGAAATCAATATTTAGATATTTAGATATTTTAAAAATTTATTATTTTTTCTTTAAATATTAAAAAAACAATTTATATTATAATTTATATGTATATTAAAAGGCTCATGCTATTGTGACTTAATTTCGTACATTTCTTGATAGTCATTCATTTTTTTCTAATCTAATGATGAAACGCATTGCTGAATTTGCATTAAAAACAATTTTTAACTTTTTTTTTACGTATGGATTGTAGTAAATCAATGGCTATAGGAATGTGTGAAATTAAATTAAAAAAATTAAGTCATAATATACTGACCCCTATTTAAATATGTATTTAAAAAAAAATTATGAACAAATGGATAATAAATAAATTAAATAAAGATATTTAAGAGAATAAAGGGTTGTATAAACCTTTCAGTCTGCAACATTAAGATAAAATTACAAAATTTATCTTTTTCTTTTCAGATTAAATTGTCTATAGCCTTTTCTTTTCAGATGAAATTATCTGAGGGTAAGTCTTAAGTCAATAAATAAACACACTAAAATATCTTAATAACTAAGGATAAATCAAATTCAGACTAAAAAAAAAACCTTCTATAGTGCATCTTATCATTACCACCAAGATTGCCAGGTCTAGCCTTTTTATATGAACATCATCTTATCGTATACCAACGTTGGTGAACACACAACTTCATCCCTGATTTTAACTTTCGTTTGGTTTGATGGAGGGCAATCTTGGTATTTGACAAACAGAGGGCATTGACGTCCCTTGAGGTTTCTAGACATCAATACAACCACATCACATTTCGAAAAATCTCACACACCTCCCCTTGCCATCAATCTTTGCCAAGTTTTTTTTGTTATGTATATCAATAAAATTAATATACCTATGAAATAAATTATTCTTTAACTTTAATATTTAAAAGGGTATATTGATTCCAAATATAATAGAGTAAATATTAAATAAATATAGTTTTATAAATAATAAAAAATTTAGTATAAATATTTTTTATAAAAAATTTAAAATTTTAGATTAGTATTTCAGTAACCCTAACAGTATAGCTTAATGGTAAAGATCTTAAATTTATATGTGTGCTCCTTCAAATTTTATGAAACAACACATATCATTGACACTATCATTAATTAATTTAATTACTATATTTATGAGAAAAGCTCATAAAAGCTCCATGGTTTACATATAAGTCAAAAAATAGTATTACGTTTCCAAAATTATACATTCCAAATAATATGACATTAATTTAAAATTACAAAGCAGTCATTACATCGTCAAATCATTCACTTAGTAATCATTCATGAATAATGAAATGATATCATGAGTAATTTAATAATGGTAACTATATGATAATTTTTGGAAAGAGTATAATTATTGGTAAGAGATTTGATAATATTATATCATTTAAACATATTATTTAAAATAAAATTTTGCGATAATATTTTTAAAATGTATTACTCTTAAATAAATAGGGTATAAAAATGAAGCTATAAAATAAATTTTCTTAGACTCGTGCAATGCAATAACCCAGCCCAGCACACCCCATCGCTTGAAATTCAAGACAGGTCGGGTCGAGGTTTTTCCATCCAAAACCCATTCATTGAGCTTAATAGCTTATTGTTCCGCATCTTCTTAAACCCTAACCAAACGACACCGAGGCATCCCAAAAAGAAAAACGAAACGCAAAACCTTCACCAGGCCACGAAGATGCGCCCACTCGACGAGGCGGAAACGACTGCCGTTTTCGAGAAACTCTTCAAGTTCACTGGCAACAATCTCAAGAACATCGTCGAGAACCCCTCTCACGAGGGTCCGGACCAGAATCCGGGCCGATACTGTTTCCGCCTCCACAAGAACCGCGTCTACTACGTGAGCGAGTCCTTAGTCAAACGCGCCACCAACATCTCCAGAGAAAACTTGGTCTCTCTGGGCACGTGCATCGGCAAGTTCACACACAGCGGTAAATTTCATCTTACAATACAGGCGCTGAATTTGATAGCTTCGAATGCCAGGCACAAAGTCTGGATAAAACCCACATCGGAGATGTCGTATTTGTACGGAAACCACGTGTTGAAAGGTGGATTAGGTAGGATAACTGACAGTATTGCGCCCGGTGATGGTGTGGTCGTTTTCTCTATGTCTGACGTGCCGTTAGGGTTCGGTGTGGCGGCTAAAAGTACGCAAGATTGCCGGAAACTGGACCCCAATGGGATTGTGGTGCTGCACCAGTCTGATATTGGAGAGTACTTGAGGATGGAAGACGAGCTTTGAAGGAAAATTTTGGTTTTGGGAAATTTTGTGGGATTTTGTTATGTGCAATTGTTATGATTTTATCGTTATTGAGTTATAATGAACTTCAGTTATGTTTAAATGCAGCTATAATGAATTTGGTATACATTAATCTTATATATTTTGCAATTTGTTATATGTGCTTTTGAAGTCTTGTTTATTTTTGGTTGATGTGAATTTGAATCATATGAGCTTTGAAAGTTTCCTTGGTGGAGTTTTGGAGGGGTTTGGGAAAAAAATTGGGGAATTTTTGGGGTTTTATGAGTTCATATTATTTGGTTTGGAGGTATCTGAAGCTTTTGTTATTTGAATGTTATGGCTTGATTGTTTTATCTAATGTTTGAATGCATATTTTATATGTTGATTTGAATATTTGTATCTGATTGAATTCCTTATTGAGCTTGTGTTTGGATTGGCTTAGGGTTTTGATTTTCTGTGAATTGATTATTGATATCGGTAGTAATTGGAAACCTAAATATGAAGTATTTGGCTGGGTTTAGATTTGACTGAAGTTGCTATTGCCGTTAGTTTCTCAAAGCTGACAAAGGGCTTTCCTATTGTATTATTCAGTTCTGCAGTTCAATAGATGATTGTCATGCTTGGGAAAAAAAATTTAATTCATGTTGGATTGGCTTACTATTTTCAAATTCCATTCGAGTTAGATGGAGCTAATGTTAGTTCGTTTGCTGATATTGAGATCGATAAGATTTTGCTTTCGGTTCGTTAGAATTAGTTTGGAGGAGTAAGAGTTGGATATTCTGTATCTTGCTCAGATCCATATCCTTCCTAAGCTGTATGTATGTATACATAATTCAAGTGCAGTCCATGATCGCCAAATGAAAGTGAATGGTCAGCTAGTCCAATGCTTTGTAATTGCTTGAAGGTGTCTCCCTGTGCACATGATACTCATGCCTTGTTCTATCTGACAGTTTTTATTTGACGTAGCTCCAAAAGTGTATTATCAGTTTCTTATGATGTGTAGGTCCGTTCACTCCTGTGTATTGGGTCTTCAATTTGCAGTAATTGAATTTAATATGATCTCTGTTGCAACGCATGCTTGTCCATTTTGAAGTTTCAATAAATATGACTTCTGGTAGCTGCTTCTCATGTTGCAAAAATGTTCATAATTCCTGCAACCTGTTCAGTGTCATGATTTTGGACACATGCATTGAAAAGAAAAAAGAAACACCAATCTAGTTTACCTCTCCCAACTTTTTTTTTTCTCTGTCCTGATTTCAAAAGGCAACAATTTTTTTTCTCTTTTTATGTCATCTTGGTCGCTACTGGTTTTTTTTTTATTGATTCCGTGATTTCCATTAACCAAATTAGTTTATCCTCAAACCCTTTCAGCTTTCATACAACAGGGAAAAAGCTGGTTTGCATGGTATGTAATTGCACATGAAATTTTGATCACCCAGCAAATCCCTTGGTTCCCATTTACTTTCTGGTGCATCAATGTATTGTAAATATATCTCAGAATGAGTTGCTCTGGTGGAAGATAGCAGAAAGTTGACACATTTATGTTAAGAGTAGACTGCTTAAATTATGCGGCAATTTTTTACAGGATGGCAGGAATAAATGATCTTGTATATTTAGAATATAGTAAAACTACATTTTTTTCTCAATTTATACTGGGGAGGGAAGAAGATGAGAGACGGAATACATTTGTACTTAAATGGCATGCATCTTCCTACTTTGGTGATTAATATTTTACTGAAATTCGGCATTTACATTTAGAGTTATGGTTTTGCTGGCATGATGTACTTTCTTTCTGAATTTCAACTGATTTTCAACTCTTTTAAGCCATAATGGGTTTGGTTAGTTAGTTGGGCTTAATGTAGATGATTTAAGGTAGATTAGACTCAACGTTTGGGCTCAATAGGTCTATAATGGGTTCGGTTAATAAGATGGGCCGGGCTCTTGGTTGGGTAATGTTTATGCAGCAAAAAGCAATTTGCCAATGCGCATCCGGGGAATCGAACCCCGGTCAGTACCGTGGGAGGGTACTATGATACCACTACACCAGATGCGCTTCTGTGGTTTGAGAAAAGTTTAGAAACTTGATGTATTATTACATAAAACATTCTTCATGTAAAGATGATGAGAATAAGATTTTTCATATTTTGAACTTCTACCTTTGAATATAAAGAAAAAAAAAAACTTTTAAATCAATAGATATTTGAACTAACAAACAGGTACCTGGATTTAAATCGTATATAGAATTCAATTAAATTCTTAAACTACGTTCTGTTTAGAAAGCTGCAACAAGATTTTGAAACAATACTTATATCTTTTTATTAAATTTCACCCATCATTTTCATCAATATTCTCAACTTCGTTTTCAAGATATCGTTTTCATTCATTGTCTCCTTTTTCCACAACCCAGATTGACAAGTATGACTCACATAGTACAATAATTAGGTTGATGCATAGAAAGGAGAGTCTTTCACAATGTAGAGTTCAAACAAGGCCCCTCAACAATTGTTAGTTTATTACTTTGAAGCATCACAAGTCATATTGTTCCACCCAAAACAATATTTTTAAATAGCTAACGTGCTCTTATAATGAACCTATTTTCTCATAGCTAAGTAACTAGCTAGTCGATTCAACGCCTAATTTCAAGAAGTCCCACGAAATTAGGGTAGGCGAGCGCCCAAAAAGCAGTTTCAGAAACAGCAGCTAAAGCAGAAAATTGACCACCATGAACCATAAATTCCAACGCATGATGAATATGAAACTAATAAAATAAGAAGGCACTTCGACTAAAGGAAGTTTTTTTAGCTTCTGAACTGCCGCCCCTTACAGTAATCCGAATCAACAATATGGTTAAAATTATGCTTGTTAGAACAGAATGGTGGAAATGAAACTAACAAATGTCACTTCAAGGAATTAGCCTATTGTTGGAGCAAGAGTATAGCGGTGATATTTGATAGTACTACTACTTTTCCTCTTCTTCAAGGGACGTAATTGTGGAATCAAAGCTTTCCTTTCCACAATTGTTGCATTATTCGTTGAACTTGTGTATATTTCGGGCAAGAAACGTCAAACACTTGTGCACGTTCTGAATGTATTAAGTATACAATTAGATAGAATATATTAGCTAGCCAATCGACTTAACTTCACATGTGTCCAGATGGCCATCATCACTACCTTTTCTAAAGTTGGAAATCGGAACCCTACTAGATGAATACATTCCTTTTAAAATGGAAGTGCTTAGTTTATTAGTTAATAAAGTTAAAAGTGGCTGGCCGTGAAGCATCGTGGCTTATGTATCATTACTTGACAAAGGCTCAGCCGTCAAATCAAGTTATACAAAGACAAACTAGAATCTAGATCTCTTCCCGGTTGGATAGATAATTAGATAGGACCAAAGAAAAGAGGCAGCTTTCCTTCTCTTCTCCATAACACTACATCGACATATGAGAGTTTGATCGATCTTTTATCTCTCTGAGAAGGAACTGACCACTCAATACAAAATGCACTGCAGCCCATACTGAGAGGAATGGGCTGGAACTGACATGAACGATTAAAAAGAAGAAAGAAAAATAAATTCAAATTGTTGACGTGTTCTCTCTGAGAATTTAGGCCTTATCTACACGAGGTTGAAGTGTTCCATTCCGACTTTTTTTTGTCAATGCATGCAAGGTTTCCAGCAAAATAGGGCTAAAAAATCTTAACCTTTATGTGCAGTTACAAGTTGTTTGGAGGCATGCATGGCTTAGCATGCATTCTGAGTTCATGCATGATGGCGGAATTGTATGATATCTTTAGAAGAACTTACATAACATGCACAAGATTTCAAAAGAGAAGGATGGGTTCTTATGTTATACTTGTCCTTATTCTTTTATCCAAATTCATTTTCTCCTTTGACTGCCTAGCTAGCCGTTAGAAGTGGAAGCATCATCGTTGCACTTATGGGAGAGGCAAGTTGCCTGCAGGATGCGAGGCTAGCTAGCCAGAGAGCTTTTTTCAACTCACAGAGAAGCTAAACCAAATTAAAATGACAATGGACTTTTGCCAATATTTGCATTTTCCGTTCAAAAATAACGAGTTTTATGATCGAGATCACTTAATTTGTCAGTCTTCGTTATCATCATTAACTCAGTTGTCCAGGAATTTTCATATATCATACTGGCTAGCCTGAGTGTACAATAAAGTTAAAGAGTTAGGACAGTCGTTTGGTTACCTGCTGCACACGTGGCAAGGGGTTGTGGGAGGTAGAGACCCTAATCACTCGAAGTTTAATAAGCGCCAATCCACTTGCATACAGCATTCTGATTCCAGATTCTAGCCCCTTCTATGTTTTTTCCAACAAAAAACATTAATATGAAAACAAGTACTCCTGTTATAGCCATGTGGTTGCTTGAGTTTTGTTATCAGAAATAGAAGCACAGCTAGCTATAATGAATATGGCGGTCCCATGAAATCCAAGGATTGGTTTCCATATAATTGTGAAACTTCCGAAAGATCTAGAGTACTGAAATGCTACTGGGTGATAGCTTGACTGATCTGAGAATCTTATAAAATTGACAATGCGTGCATAAATAATAAGGGATTAACGAAGTATGATTAGTAAAATGATATCGAAAGCGAACGAACAACCATTAGTTACATATCTTAGAGAGGTACAGACTGTCATTTGGTAGAGCACTCTGTTTTGGTGTCAAATTCAGTGTTTTACCTTGAGTAGCTTTCTTTAAACGTAGTTCATTCAAATTTAACTTATAGTTAAGGGTTAGTTTATTCAATGAAAGCTTTGAATCACCCGCCAAAATCCTAAGAACGGACTCAAGTTAATTATAATGATTGAGACGGCATCTATATTCTAAGCAGCACTTTCAATTGATGTCGTTTTAATTTGGCAGAAAAACTTGGACAGTGTTTGTCTTATATATAGAGATATATGTTCTTGTGGCTGCTGATCAGATTTGGTACCACTAGGTTAATGGTGCTAGGCTTATATCTTGAGAGTTTGCAGAGTTGTGCTTGTGCTGCACCAGCTGGCAACAACGTCAACTTATGGTGACCTGACCCACCTTCTTCCTTTCTTTGGCATGACTAGCACAGTTTATCCTTGTTATTCATGTTGTCGCTTTCTATTTCAGGAAAAAATTTATCATTTGGGTTAATCGTAAATCTGTTTGCTAAATATCTACATTAAAATGCACATCATGGTTTGGAACAGGATAGATTTACTTTACAAGTGCATAAACCTGTTACCGTGGCTCCCCCAAGTTTCAGGGAAAATTTTATACGGGTAAATTGATGAATTCGCAGTTCTTGAATGCATTGTGCACAGATAGAGAAAGGTGAAGTGACCAACAAGACACTATCCCTCTCAACAGGAAAATAAATTCTATAAACCTGTCCACTTGATTAAGGACACTTGTCAACATGTTCTAAGGAAACCAAAAAATGTGGCTTCACGTGACCCACCTTTTGCCCTCTTACAAGTTTCTCTTGTATCTCACAGGGAACAACACTCAAATCTATTCGATCGTAGAGCAAAAGCAATTACAGCAAGTAGTGTAGCCACACTTTATTCTGCGAGATATTATGAATAAGCCTAAAAATTTTCAGTTGAAGCAAAACTGTGACGTGTCATTTCCCCTTAACTCACATTGTCACTTCACCACTTAATGCAAATAAGACACAAACTGCCATGTCAAACAAACTAACAAAGTGCGAGGTCATCCCAACAAAAAGATCGTTCGCGTTTAGTTATTCAGCATAAAACAACAGAAGAAGTGTAGCGTAGAGAGAGAGAGAGAGAGAGAACATAATTAACACACAGAGAGCAACCCATTCTCATTCCTTAATAACTGTAACAATAATACACAGAACCATGACAGCAAGAGATCAGAAGAGACCAACTAGTCACCAAGCATACCCCTTATCTACATTAATTAGCTTTCCTAACCTAAGATCAAACTCACCCATATAGAAAAATCAGACGTACTTGCTGCTAAAATAGTTAAACCCAAACAAATACGAGAACCGAAAAAGGAAAAAAGGGAGAAGAATTCAGACAAAGCAACTTATATAAAACCCACAAACACGTACGACAGCTATCAATGACCAAGAGCTTGAATCTACATGTCCCTTACTTCAAACACGTTCTTATTCTTCACCACGATATCGTACATGTGCATGGACTTGAAGTTGCTGAAATCTTTAGGAAGAGAGATTAGATGGACAGTAGATCGCTTATGGAACTGCAGAAGACTTGGATCATCATAGTACCGCTCCCATCCCAGGGACGATAGCTTACGCTCAAGAACAGCATAAGAAGTAATAACTTCGTTGGTGGGAACGTGTACCAACACTTTCCGGCTGCTAGCCACTCCGGGGACTAGGCGAAGCTTTCCATCCTCAAACAACCAAACACCAGACATTTTGTTGAGGAAGTAGCTAAGGCAGAAATGGGCCAAATAATTAGGATAAATGTATAGCAAGCAAGAGGAGTTTATGGGTATTGTGTATATATATAGCAGGTTGTGAGCTTGAAGATGGAGTTGGGCATGGCATACTGGGGTATTTATAGAGGTAAATGAGCAATAAATAAATAATATATAATAGGTGTGAGAGGATATAAGGAGATGAGCTAAGGTGGGGTCCAGTGAGAGAGTGTCTGAAGGGTGCAATTGGATCACGCTTGTTTGGGACACACGTACCTTCTTTGCGTGGGCTTAATGGGATTGAAGGGAATCCTGTTTTTCTTTTCTTTTTATTTTTTATTTTTTAATTAACGAATCTTTGTTGTTTGTTTGAAGGAAAATATTTAGACTGAGACGTAATCTGGAGCAGGGTAGCTAATAGCAAACTACAAGTGAGAAGTATCCACTATTTATACGGATCAAGATCATTACTGTTAAGATTCGTAGTTTATCAATAGTATTGAAGATGGGACGTTTGATGCTTATATGCATGGTTAACGAATGACGTTAGACCATCGCTTGCTGAAGTGGGAGTGCTCTTTTGCAGTGGGGCTGCTTTGTGCCTAACTGTGTTGACTATTCCGTAGCCTCCGTCCGATCTTTTATATTTTAATAATATACTAATTTCTGTTGCTTTGCTTAGGAGAATGTGAGTATATTTGTGTATATATATAGTGAGTATCAAACAAATGGCTGCCACATTTGTCTTTATGTATGTATGTATGTATACAGAGCTGATCGGTAGATGAAGCACAGATGAAACATACACACATATACATATACATATCTATATATATGATCATACATGCCTTTTAGATTTCATTCTCAACGGCATGGTATCTAATGTGCTTTCCAGGAGGATTTGAGGTGACTAGCTAGCTAGGTGAGGAGTTTATCCCATGAAAGAAATTAATTTCTAGATGAAAAGGACTTTTGAGATAACTGGTTAGGGTATAATAGAACGAATAAAGTTCATTGTAGATTCTAGAGTATACTAGCCTATATAAGAAGTCTCTGTTTTCACATTACAGATGACATCGATCTTACATATATGCTCAATCTTTTACCAATAACTTACACATTTGACATTCAAACTTGGAATTGGAATTTCTTTTCACAGTTGAATAGTAAAAAGATGCGGCATTATGTACGCTCACACAAACTAGTTAGCTACTAACTTTCTGGTGTCCAAGGTAATGTCCATCATAAGCTAGTGTCGTCATATGGATCTTATAATTGTAACATCTGTCAAAGTTTTCGTGGTGTTTAGGTTCAGTTAGATAGCGAATTAGGTATTGCCTGGCTTGGAGCCAAAAAAAATGCGGTATATTTGTCTATGGCGAGGAAAGCAACAACTTAAAAGTCGATGCGTAGAAGTAGTGCTAGATTCTGGCTCCATTTTAACCCAACCAAGCCAAAGTGTGATCCATACTGTGCAGCTCTTTAGGATGCACAACCTCTCTTTATCCAGCACCATGGTCGCACCCACACTAGATTTTCCAACCCCCTCCTCGTGCCACATGGTCCTGTATGATTCAGACTTTGCCGACCAAACCCAACGCCGCCCTCATGCCCAAAGCTTTCTCTGCTGCTTCATATAAACCATTTATATATCTATATTTATCTGTCAACTTCTCTGAAATTCCTCTCAATCTTATTATTGGACCACAAAGAATTTCTTCAAGTTGTTGTTTCCTTCAACAATTATTTTGGCAGCAGGCAGACCACTGTTCAAATTGATCATTTGGCTTATAATATCCTCTCGATCGGAAGAATGTGATCACTTGAATGCATGTTTTCGCTTCTAATTAGTTTCCAAGAGAATGTTGACGCTGAAGCAATTATTCGATCTGCTTAGATTTCTAATCAAAAGATGAGGCCATTTTCCCGGGAGGATGCTATGATATTAACGTTGTTAACAAAAAGAACGATAAGAATCCTTTTGGCACATGAAGAGGGCAGATAATGAGGTGGCATCTCTAAACATTTTGCACCCCATATTTTTTGTCCACCTCAGACATGGACAATTGAGGTCGGACGACATGCCACCTCATCAGGTTTAATTTGCTTACGTAATTTCCAAAACCATAGTTATATTCTTATTGCATATAAAGTTATATTCAAGATAACATTTGGCTGATCAACCCGACCACCTTTCTCGAAAATATTTGCTTTAACGTTCCTTTCATCGCAGTGAGAATCATTGAACTTTCAGGCTCGACAATCAACATAAAATGAAAGCTCTCTCTCTATCTATGTATCTCAATCGTCCCATACTACAAGCCCATGTGATTGTCCCTTAGAAAAGCCAAACTTGTAAGTCCTATATTTTAACTCATCCTCATCATCAAGATGTATATATGTATATATATAATTGATCCATCTCAATCACTACAGCAATCTGTTGCTTCCCTTATTATATGTATATATATATTGATGATAGTAAATTCTAGCTAGCAACATCTAGGGTTACATTTATGGCTTTATGCTAGATACGAGATGGGGTTCTTATATATTAATTAATCATGATTAAGATTAATTATAAATTAGTAGTTGATGATGTTTGAATTAATGTATTCCAAATCTTGGTTGTCAATACTTTAAGATACCTAATTTAGGTAATAGGAGCGCGGCATACTTTTGTGGAGACAGATAACATATATACCAAAACTTAATTATAGAGATGCATTAATGTAATCAATAGTTCTTGTGTTAATGAAGCTATTGTCCAATAACACTACTTAATTAGGATAAAATATGCCATCACCATGGGCGGCTGAGATAGGGTTCCCAAGATTGTACATATATTTCATTTGCAAAAGTTGCTCAATTAATTAACATATAGTATATATTTGGATATAGTACTGTAATATACATATATATATATATATATATATATATATATAATTTTTTTATAACATACAAAATTTTAAAAGCGAGATTATTTTTGAAATTATACTTAAAGATAAGACTATTTTTTCAAAAAATTTGATGAACTCTAATATATGTATATATGTAGTAGCATATATACAAGTGGGAGTTGAGGTACAAGATGCGATGATCCCCCTCGTAATGGAAAAGAACTGTAAGCCACTAATGACATACTCAATGATGATTGATGATTAGCAATCAAAGAGAAATTCTCTCTTAAAGCAAGTTTTGCGAAACAAGTATATATCCCATCTAAATCAGACATTTGGGTATCTTTAGATTAGTTTACTTATGGCCCTTCTCCAGTGTATATGAACTTATTCTCCATAACATGTTAAATAATCAGAGAAACCACCATTGGGTGGATTAAAGGTTTGGTAGTTTACACTGATGCTCGTGTGGAGATCAGATCAATGGGAATTTTTCCTTCTATATGTATATATATATACAGAGAGAGAGAGAGAACTAATAGACAACATGCAACTAAATATATGAAAAGAAAGGGAAAAGAGAATTTTGTTATATAAAAGAGAATAAGCTTAAAGCTAATAAAGACTGCTGTTGGTTATCTATTATTAGCCAGGATTATGCCTAACTTTGATTAAAGAAGATGGAATGAGACCATTTACGTTGATTTCAAGAATAAAGTACTCAATACTTGGAATGTAGGATCAATTCCCTCATAGAACAAATTAAGAGGTATAATCCTTGCAAAATGGCAAGATCATTGTATTCTAATGATAATCATACCATTAACTAAACCCTGGATTTGAAGCTTCTGATACAGTCATTATTTCATCCCATCCCATCCCATGAAATAGCTTAATTATCCTAGTCCTCTTTAATAATTACAAACAAGCACATCAAACCCAGAATATATATATAGGTTGATACTCTTGATATCATTTCTCTCGAAAAATAAGAAAAGCATGATATATTTCTCATCAACTCCAAGGCCTGCAAATTAAGCCTTATTATCAGTACATATTCTCAAATTGAAATTGATCAGAAAACATAAACCCAAATCAAAAATTTTATGATAATGTAAGTTTCATTTTAATTAATTAATACTTTTTAGGCAAATTAATTTGTAACAACTTGCTCACTTTGCATGGTAAAAGACAGATAAGAAAATGATAGTTTAATATGAACAAGCTTCAGTATTTTAGTTAGGGATGTAAGCAGAATATATATTACATGAAAACAGTTTTGATAATAGCCATTAGGAAAGCAATTAAGCGAAGTTCAAGCCATTAAGATTCAAACTTAATTCAGATATAAGTAAATGATTTCTTTATTCTAACAAAAAGTTTTAAAATTTTCATCATGTTAGACAACCAAGCTTCTCCAGAACATCTTAAGATATATAAAAGAAATTTAACTGTAATTTGCAATTGCTTTGAGAAACTAGTTCATGGTTTTGAACTCTTAGGCCTCCTATGATCCCCAAATCCAGCCCTAATCCTTTGAGCATAGCCCTTTATTTTGTTGGGCCTTCATAGTTTACTAACAAAGAGGAGTGTATATGTTATTGGGATGATTATGATTCCTCGAGTGATCCAATACGGTTTCTTAATTTCACCCCTAATTATCCATCGCTTGTTGAATTAACTGGACAAGGTTGGTCTGGTATGTGCAAAATTTAGTAATAATCTTCTTCCCAGGATAAACTTTTTTTTTTTGTTTAAAAAAAAAAAAAAACTTGCAAGTTACTTTCTCAATAAATATATCTAAACATAGTCAAATATTTTCTACAAATGAGAATAAATGGCGTCTAACAGTCTACATGGATCTTTCACACAAAAAATCATCTACATTAAATCAAAGTTGAGTTGAAGTGATATAATGCAAGGGTGAGACTATATGAACAGAAAAAATACTATATACATCCCTTTTCTAATTACACCCAATATTAATTATTTTTTAAAAATTGAAATTTCATTTAAAATTCATCAATAATTTTTCACCAAAAAAAAAAATCACCTTAAAATTATAAAATTACTACGTCAATATTTATCTTATAATAATGTGATATAAAACATAAATTTTTTATTAAAAATTTATGAAACTAAGTGATATATTAAAAAAATTTTGTATTAACAAATCATTTGGGTTTATAAATAATTTTTTTTGAATTTTATATAAGTACAACATTAGTTATATGGATATATTTTGGGATGAAAATTTAAATATTTTAATTTTAAAATGGTAAGTGAATTTAGAGAAAGAGTGTTAAAGAGTATTTAATGGGGTTAGTATGACCCACCCATAATTTAAATGTGAAATGACACTCTTTAACCAGTACAAGGAGAGAAGCTAGTGTGGTATTAATAAAATGGGGGTATTTACTCTCAACCTCCCATTGAATTTTTTAGTTAAACCAAATATCCCATTAAATTTTAAACCAACACTAATCACTCCATTAAATTTTAAACTAACACTTACCCCTTTAATACTGTAGCACCGTTAGTTAGATTTAACGGTGCTACAGTAAAACTCAGAAAAAATATTATATACACCCCTATGATATATCAAAACTAACAAACTTATCCCTTAATTATAAAATAATATCAAAACTCTATTTTTTATAATCTTTTTAAACTAATTAACATT
>JANLJB010030263.1:0-22258 GCA_026212285.1 Bursera cuneata | reverse complement strand
GTGCCTCAGTCCTTCTGATTTCGTTATTATCTTTTTATTTATAACTCCATTTGTGTTTTATTGAATTTTCACCAACACTTACAACAGTGTTGTCGAGTAACCATACCTCTGTATCTCTCACAAGAGGAATAGAGAAGAGTTTGTGGTATGCTTTTTCTTAAGTAATAATCAGTTTACAGGTAGCAAGAGATGATTGTGAGTGGGTATGTGGAGGAGCAAGAAAGCAATTTGGATGCAAAAATCAAGATGCGAGCATAAGATTAAGAAAGCAGAAGCAGGTGAAAGACATAAATATAGAATGTGTTATCTTTACAAAAGATGGAAGAACAAAGAATTTTACATTTCCTAGTTAACAAGTTAGAATCTAATCAAATGCAAAAGCTAAAGAGGGAATTGTAGGGTGATTAAGGATCGAAATAATTAACATTGATTATTTGTCAGGAAAGAATATAGTAATTAAATAATTGACGTAACAAATAATTATTGATTTTAAAATGATAAAGGGAATTCAGCACCAGCAGGAATCTCTCTTTAGAAAGCAAACGAGGAATGAATTTTCTCTTGATCGAAACAAATAAAGTTTATGATATTCATAGTTAATTTAAAACTATGAGAGAAAACAAAGAATCTCATATTTTTATTTGGTGACATTATATTTTTGAGGAACTGTATTTTGAAGAAGACAGAAGATCTTATCACTAATATGAAAAATTCCAGTTGCTAATATGCCAAGGAAATGACTTTTGGACTGTCAGATTATTGTGATTTCATCGCTTATATCTAGCCGTATTGATATAATTGAAGGCTAATCTTGAAGAGTTGCTATTATAAATAGACCAGAGGAAGCATGATTGACGTGTGCAGCAATGGAGAGCATTTAACAAGAATGGCTATTTTTTGCAGTTGGAGAGACGTGAGAGACATAACATTGAAGGGAGTTTGGTAATATGAAAGTTATGTCATTTATTGAGCCTTTGCTAATGATTAAATTATTTTTAAGTATGTAAAGTTCTAGAGTAAGGCTCAGGATGAATTGTTTACTTATACTCACGACAATTAGCATCAATATATATATATATATATGGGTCAGGCTATTGTGACTTAATTTTTTTGACTTAATTTCACACACCATTTAATAGCCGTTGATTTTTTCAATCTAACGGTAGAAAGAGTTGCTGAGTTGACATTAAAAAAAAAACTATTTTTTAACTTCTTTTTCTCACCTTTGAATTTTGATCAATTTCTAAGTCAAATTGTTCTATACCCAGAAATAGGAGTATTGTATGGCAAGCTTAAAATGTCTACACATGCACAGCACAAATGTTTCTTGAGCCTTGGAGGTAGCTAGAATTTCTTTCTCGGACTGTTGATTTATTTCTACAATTCCCTGTATGTTACCAAAAATCCTCTGTATGTCCCCGACTTTTCAGATTGTACTAATGCTTGGAAGCTTGATATTTCTGCAGTAATAAAAGATGTTGAGGTAAGCCTGAATGTATTTCCTTCATTTTGCTATGGGACGATTTCCTTTTATACATATGCAATTGTGGTGTTCCTCGTCAATCTCTTTTGCAGTTATGCAGTCTAAGAAATAAGACTAGCAGCGGACATAAGCCAATACTCCCTTGACCAGTTCCTCAATAGAAGAAAAAGGTATTTAGCAAGCAAAAAAATAACAATCCAGTAGAGAAGCCGCATTGTTCATTCAATTAAACCCAACATCCAAACGGCAGCAAGATAGTCTGTATATTCCTATGGGAAGTAATGAAAGACTATATATTTGCAAAATCATATTCAGAATCCAGTGGGAATACAACCGCTGCAGCAGGAGTAGTTTTTCAACGCCTAGGGCAACAGCATACTTCAGAGTTAAGAGCCTACTGCAAGTATAAGAATGTAACACAGTCCATAAATCCAACAGCAATAACCCATGCCAGAATCAACCGTTAACAAGCAAGTCTCCCAGCTAATAATGCATTCCATTCTGCAGCTTGTAAAGGGCATAACTGCAAACGAAAATGATAAGGAACAAAACAGTTGATCTAGACAAAAACCGTTTGGTCCAAAGCCAAATAGATCGTTTGGTCCAAAGACAAAGACCGTTCGGTCCAAAGCCACGACCCTCTGTCCACGCCATTTTGATTGAACTTTTCAACGGGGGACCGATCGGTCCTTGTTGATCTAGTGATCTGGAACTCTGAATTCTTTCTTAATACGAGGACAGATTGACCGATTGTTCCGACTTCTCTAATTTTTTCGAATATACATCTTTTAACTCATATTTTACTATAACAATAATCTTGCATTTTCAACAATTTGACTATTACACAGATGAAATCAATCAAGATTTATGTATTTCATAACTTTTGTTACTATCTTTTGATAATAAAATAGTGATAATAAGAATGAGTTAATTTGTTAGATTGAGAGTGAATGAGAGATAGAATGACTGAGCTGTATTGTGAGCTATATGCAAAGAAGAAGAAGACGTCAGGGGGAGTGATCAATATTAAATTGAAGGTATTCTGGTAATATTAGTTGTTTTTTGATAGGAAATTGCAAGTAATTAGGGGTTTGACTATTTTTACAAACAACCCCCTAATTTTGGATTTTTAGTCAAATTTCCCGAATTTTGTGGTATTAGTAGTCAATGCATGTCACTGTAGTCAGTAGGTTTACCAGCTGGTTCCTTGTAGTCCATAACCCTCGGTTTCGGAATTGAAACAAGATGTCACAGACACATCTCAATATAGAGATTGTGTATGGAAATATTCCCAAATAAAGATTTTGGTAAGACGGTTTCTCCATTCCTTTACAACAGATTGCACACATAAATGAAAACATACCCACAAGACAGGACTTTGCTGCGAGTAATCCAGAGCTCGACGTGCAGTCACTAGTTCCAATAACCATACACCACAGGCAAAAACATCAGTCTTTTCATCTACTATGCCACGCATTAAGAACTCGGGAGCCCGATAGCTGCAATGGTAAGAAACCATTAAGTATATTAATATGTAATATCTTTCAACAAGAATTGCAGGTGGATGTGATAGCTTTACCAATGCAAATTTACCTTCAACTTTGGATACTGTGTGGTAGGTCCATTACTCCAGTAGCCATTTAGCAAGCCCAAAATCACAAATCTGAATTGGAAGAAAAGAATGCTTTAGATTCATCTATTGATTCTGAAAATGCATTGAAGCTTCATTAATAAACATATCATTGGTGTCTTAACCAGATCTGCCTTCTAGTAGCCTGGCAAAAAGAAATTGTATTCAATGTATTTAATTGAAAAAGTTCAAACATCTTAAAAACAGATATGTTCGTAGGATACCTGAGGTACAAAGTCCTCTGTAAGCAAAATATTGGCAGCCTTGATATGGTAAAACCCTCAGCTATCCCTAATGCAATATTATACCTGACGCCCCATTTCAATTTCTCCTTCACACAAAATTGTCCACACCATTTTGCAGTGAACCACCAAGGACTTGTTGGACTAGCCGTAGAGCGGAGAAGGTAAGCTTCCATTCGGAGACAATTCTAGAAGAAGGTGCATTCCACCTTCAACCCCATAGCCAATCAACATAGTTGTATTATGATGGTTCACATGAGCCATAATGATTTTTCTACAACGGTTTTACTTCCATTCCTCTAAAACAGATTGCAGACAATTTTATGAAAATAAGAATGTAAAAAAAGGTGTTTTCACATTAAGATTGTTATTGTGAGTAAACAATAGAACCAGAAAAAAATTAATAATAATAAGGAGATATCTATGACCTAATATGTTCCTATATCTTTTTTGTATTGATGGAATACAATAATTTTTCTTTTCCAAAAAGTTTATATTAGACCAAAGCAAGGAAAGGGAAAAACATTAACTTAAAATAAGCAAAAAGAAAGTTATAATTAGCCCTAAAGCAGTAATTGTACAAAACAATATTATATTAAATGTATTCATACAAAGATTTTATTTTTTATAATATGTTATATTAAAATTAATTTGTCCCTTAACACTTTTTCAAAAATTAAAAACAAATATATTATTAAATTAAGTCCTATTAAATGATAAGTTCTATTAAACAAACCCTCAAGTCTACCACTAGGAAAACTCCAACGTTAATTTCATTAAATAGAAAATTAATTTCAGCATTTATTTCCTACTTAATAATAAAAAGACATATAAATTAAAGTAGAATCTGTAACATAAACTGCAAGGCATCAGAAACAAACAAGGGATCAAAAAAATAACAAACAACCAATTAGTGCCACCATTCATTGTTTGTGGTAATGGCCGCAAGCGGGCTTGGTTCAATATCAGTTCTTCCAAAGATGGATACAATGGCATGCAAGTTAAATTGCAGCAATATGTGATTTCTAATTTGGAAAGACAAGGGAATGAAGGTAGCTCCATTGTTCCATCATCATTATCAACATCTCTTCACCACCACTTCAGATTTCCACAATATTCAATTGTGAGTAGGTTAAGAGATGGGAAGAACGATGTTGAGGATGTGGAAAAAGAATCTAATTCTGATACACATTCTAAATCTTCTAATCCCCAAGACTCAAACTCTTAAGAGAAGGTAATTGATCCAACCAGGGATTCACCAACAAGAGGATATCTCAATTGAAGTAAGATTTGTGAGAGAGGAAAGCCAACTGGAAATCCTCAAGCCCTTGGAGTGATATATACTACGAGCTTTTAAATTATGGTGCGGTTGTAGGCATTATAGCACTTCCTCATTAAAACTAACGTCATCATACAACAGGTCAGCCAAACTATCAGACTTACAGTCCAATATCAGCTCCTTGAGATTGTTTTGAGCTTTTAAGTTGGCTAATGAATGTTTTGACCTGACCTTTTTCAACCCTCTAATTTCTAATACTCCACTTAAGTTATTTAGCCCATCCAATTCGCACAGCTCCCATGTTTCCAACTCTTGCTCCTTAATACGAATGTCGATAATGTTCACACATTAGTCAACAACCTTAGTCCACATGCTATTCCAATCAAAGACAAACAATTTTCAATCATAACATATCGAAGGCTCACCATTGTTCCTCGGTAGTTCCTTTAATGAATAACATGTACTGAGTTTTAATATTTACAAATTTTTTAACCTCAACATCAAATTGGGGAATTTTGTAATCTCGGTATTATAAGACATACCGATATAACCTAGATACTTCAACTTACTTATAGAATTTGACAATTCATTAGAATTTGACCCAATCAAATCTAATGTACGTCAGCACGTGAAACTCGATATGATTTTATTAAAATTGGACTCGTTCAAAGAATCATCTACATTAAAAAAAAGGACAAATAGGCAATAAAAATGTTCTTAAATATTTTTCTTCAAGCAAAGCAGTTGGAATTTGCCATGAAAAATCCAACATAGAATCAAAGGAAATGTGACAAGCTTTTACTTGATAATTTATTGCATCCAATTTTAACAAAGTACACTTATTTCTTGAAACATCTGCTGCAAGATCAAGCATAAGATCAAGTATCTTGCAGTTGATCACATTGCCCCCATCATCATACTCTACATCTTGAAAAAATGACCTTGAAAGTAAATTAAAAAATACTTATTACCAATCGCTTTAAGACTTTGGTTTATGTTTGATGACTGATGAAATCTTTGTGCCATCCAAAGATCAACTAGGTAGTCTTTTTCAATTTTATAATCTTTGGGAAACGATGCACAATAGGAAAAGCATCGTTTCAAATGAGAAGGAAGATGATTATAACTGAGCTTGAGTGTTGGCAAAATGTCACCTTCTTCTTGACAACTATTTGGGACAATTCATTTTCCTTAAAAGACAACCAATAATCTTCCAAATTATTATAGTAAAAGAAGCGTCCTATTGTCCCTATGGCAAGGGGAACTCCCACAAACTTCTTTACAATACACTTTCCTATTTCTACTAGAAACGAACCTTCTGATTAGATGTAAGTAAATGGTGCTTAGAAATATGAATAATATTACGTGAGTGCAGTCTGATATGTTGAAATGCAATGTACTAAAATTGATGAGGAACAGAACACACTTGAAGATAAACAGAAATCCTCCCATGGAAAGATAAAGGAAATATATTCAGGCTTACCTCGAAATCTATTATTATTGAAGAACACCATGCTTCCAAGCAATAGCACAAATAAAAAATTGCAGATAAATTTCTGAAAATTCAGAGTAAAAAAAAGAGGACTTTAGTAAACTAATGTTTATATTAAAAAAAAAAAAAAAAAAAAAAAAAAANTAGTAAACTAATTTTTATATTAAAAAAAAAAAAAAAAAAAAAAACGAACAGTCTAAGAAAGAAAGTCTACCTACAATGCAGAAGAAACATTTGTGAAAAAAAGTAATTGCTTTAAGCTTGCCATACAATACTCCCACTTCTGGGTGCTGAAGTTTTTGACTTTAGAAATTGATCAAAATTGAAATTTCAGAAGACCATGGAAAACCAACCAGGACAACAATGTCTTATTAATTAACAAAAGGACTAAGCTTAATATTAAGATTTATGAACCATTATTTGTGGTGGACAATTAGATATTTCAGGAAAGGATTATAACCATTTTGTAAAGCGAGTGGTCATAACCAGCTATCCATTCTGTTTTATCTTTGCTTCTTTCCCTCAAACCTAGCTTTCTAGACAAAAAGTTGGTAAACGTTGGAAAGCTCTCCAGTAAATTATTGGATTATTTTTAATCTTTAAGTTCACTTATAATCAATTGATTAAAGTATTTTAAACATTGGAAAATATTGAAAGGTCATATATGAAATAGGGTGGACAAAAGGATAACCATATGAAACTAGCGCATGATCTGCAGCTGTCAGAATTGATTCTATCACAAAATGTTGCTCTATTGTACAAAAGTGTAAGCTTCCACTCTGCATATTTAGGGATCCACAAAGCAATCTCCTGAATCATTTTCTAAACTCATTTTTTGCTGTGTAAGAAGTAAAGTGCAAAAAGAAGAGACATTTCCAATCAATCAATTGCAGAGTAACTGAGAGGACAAAGAACAGAATAAACCTTATTTTAGAGCACTTTACAGATATCTTCTACTCTATCAAACAAATGTAGGATACAAAACTTATATCAAATATGATGAATGAATAAGAATGTGTTTCTAGAATTATTAGTTGATTCAAGCTTACCTCAACACTGATACTGCAGTACATATTGCTTCCAAGCATTAATATTTGTGAAGCAGTGCAAATAAATCTCTGAAAAGTCAAAAATAATAAACAGGGTAGTCTAAGCAAACTGAATGTTTTTATAAAACAAACCAATAGATAAAGAACGAAATTTTTGGTATTAGTACCAATGCATGTCATTGTAGTCACTGTATATATCATCCGGTTCCTTGTAGTCCATAACCATTGGTTTCCTTGTAGTCTACCACTACGAAAATTAATTTCAACATTAATAATAAAATCACATATAATCTCAAGGGAATTGTAAACAGAAAAGGGATCAAAAATAACAAACAAGGGAAAATTGAAGAGATGCATACCTTACAAAGCCGTTGAAGCAGAGGAGCTTCCCTCTCCCTCTGTCTTCAATTGGTAGCAGCCCTCTTTTTGAATCCACTTGTCACCAAATTGAATATTTGGGATATGAGAAATCTTTGGCCAATCAACACCCTTGTTATTTAAACATCTTTCTAACAATTGGGGACAACGGTAGATATCCAAGACTTGTAACTGCAGCCCTTCTGGGAGATCCTTCAATTCAGGACAATTCCAAACCCTAAGATTTTGCAGATTGATAAGATGTTGAAGCCCTTGTGGAAGAGACACCAATTTATCAATAGCTGAAAAAGATATCGAATTTAGGCTTGTAAATCCTTTCCATTGTTTTTTATCAACATTGGTGAGTAAGTCAAGATTGTCACAGTGTCCAATACGCAGAGACTTTAATTTGGAGAAAGGGGTAGAAATGTTGGAAGAGGTTGACGGTGTTGCAATATTCGTCAACATCATTGTTTGTCGTAGTGGCCGCAAGCTGGCCTTCTCCAACCATAGTTCTTCCAAAGATGGATACAGCGGCATGCAAGTCAAATTGGGGCAAACGAGGATTTCTAATTTGGAAAGACAAGGGAATGAAGGCAGCTTCATTGTTCCATCATCATTGCCAACATCTCTCCACCACCACTTTAGATTTCCACAAGACTCAATTGTGAGTAGGTTAAGAGATGGGAAGAATGATGTTGAGGATGTGGAAAAAGAATCTAATTCTGATACATACTCTAAATCATTTAACTGATAAAGAATCAAACTCTTAAGAGAAGGTAATTGATCCAACTGAGGGATATGTCGGCATCGCCGACAATTGGATATCTTAATTGAAGTAAGATTTGTGAGAGAGGAAAGCCAACCAGAAATCCTCAAGCCCTTAAAGTGATATATACTAAGGGCTTTTAAATTATGGTGTGGTTGCAGGCATTCTAGCACTTCCTCATTAAAACTAACGTCACCAATATCAAACTCCCCCTTCAATATCAGATGCTTGAGATTGTTTTTAGCTTTTAAGTTGTCTTTTGACCCGGCCATACCCAATCCTTTGATTTCTAATTCTCCGCTTAAGTTTTCTAACCCATCCAATTCACATAGCTCCGCATATTTCCCATTCTTGCTCCCTAATACAAATGTCGACAACGTTCGCAGATTAGTCAACAATTTTAGTCCACGTGGCATACCATTCAAAGACGCACAACCATCAATCATAAGACATCGAAGGCTCACCATTTTTCTAATATCCCTCGGTAGTTCCTTTAATAAAAGACATGTACTGAGTTTTAGTATTTGCAAATTTTTTAATCTCGACATCGATCTGGGGAGTTTTACGATATTTTCATTGTTAGACATATCGAGATAACGTAGATGCTTCAACTTACCTATTGAATTTGACAATTTTTTAATGTTTAACTCAATCAAATTTAATGTACGTAAGTATGTAAAACTCGATATGATTTTATTAAAACTGGATGCATTCAAAACACCTTGAAAAGGCAATAAAAATGTTCTTATATGATTTTTTTCAAGCAAAGCAGTTGGAATTTCCCATGAAATATCTAACATAGAATCAAAGGAAATATGACGAGCTTTTGCTTGATAGTTTATTGCATCCAATTTTAACAAAGTACACTCCCTTCCTGCAACTTGTGTTGCAAGATCATGCATAAGATCATGCATCTTGCAACTGATCACATTTCCCCCATCATCATGCTCTACATCTTGAAAAAATGACCTTGAAAGTAAATTCATAAAATAATCATTACCAATCACTTCTAGACTTTGGTAATTCATGTTTGATGAGTTAAGAAATCCCTGTGCCATCCAAAGATCAATTAGGTAGTCTTTTTCAATTTTATAATCTTTGGGAAACAATGCACAATAGGCAAAGCATTGTTTCAAGTGTGAAGGAAGATGATCATAACTAAACTTAAGCGATGGTAAAATGTCACCTTCTTCTTGATCAACTATTTGAAACAGTTCATTTTCCTTAAAACGTAACCAATAACCTTCTGTGTTATTGTAATAAAGGAAGCGTCCTATTGTCTTTATGGCAAGAGGAACTCCAACACACTTTTTTCCAATAGACTTTCCAATTTCCACTAGATTTGAACTTTCTGGCTCCTTCCCATGTTCAAATGCCATCTTTACAAACAAAGACCAAGATTCGTCTTCATTAAGGCTTCTCAATTCATGAACTAGACGTGTGCTGGTGATCTTAGCAACTCGTTGACCACGTGTAGTTATAAGTATCTTATTTCCTTTTATACCATTCATTAATAGCATTTCCATTTTGAGCCAACTGTCTCGATTTTCATTCCATACATCATCTAAAACAAGTAAATATTTTTTGCTACTAATTTCTCCGTGAAGAAGCTTTTGTAATTCATCCATATTAAGTTTTTCAAGTCCTCCTACATCCTTAGCATTTGCAGATTTTATAATGTTTTGTACAATTATTCTCACATTAAAAACATCACCAACGCACACCCACATTCTTAATTGAAAATGATTTTTGATCTTCTCATCATTATATACAAGTTTAGCGAGTGTAGTCTTTCCTAAACCCCCAATTCCAACTATAGGAATGACAGAAACACTCTCAACGTCTTTTGAATCTAATAAACATTGAATAATTGTATCTTTATCTTCATCCCTCCCAATAACAAATTTTTCATCTATGTAGGAGTGTGTTTGTTCTCTTCCTACATTCTGGACTGGATTCACATCAAGGCGGAATCCTCTATTATTTTGAATGTCATCTAGTTTCTCCCTAATATTTTTAATTTTGCAACCCATCTTAAGACCATATGCAAGCTGGTTAGATGTGGAGAAGAAGATGCATACCTCTTTCGCCATTCTATTACCAGTCGTGTCCTCTCGCACCCGAAGTTCAGTTGCAAAATCATCCAACAAATCATCCGCATCGTAAACTACCTCTTTGAGCTTCGAAAGCCACAGCGTCACCTGGTGGTTCTGCTTGCTGTGCTGTTCTTCAGCATCCTGAAGCAGAGCTTGGATAGCTTCAACTGTATCCTTAAGCTTCCTAATCTCTCCCTTAACTCCCCAGGCTAGTCGAATTTCTTTGATCACCAGGGATCCCAACTCTTCAATGAGTCTTCCAGCAATGTCGAACAGAACTCCTTCGGCCATATGTTTTTGGTTGCAAAACTTGCAGGAGAGGAAAGCAAATGAAATTCTTTTATGCGAATGAGAGAATTGATTGCAGACAAGATGAAGAAGGTGAGCTTTTTATAAGGATCTAATCAGGAACTTTAGGTGTGAATGCACTTTCCGATTGTCCCAACGTTAGATGTGAATGCAGTGCCATGGTCCCACTATCTTTTTGACGTTCGGCATCGATGTTGTTGCTTTTAGGAACAATGACAGAAATATAACGCAACACTTTCAAAAAGGGATATTTAATTGACCTCCCAAATAGATTTCATGCAGACATTTATCCACAACTTTTTTCAAAACTAACACTTATCCCCTGATATTTTAACTGACGTTATAACAAATCTTTTTGAATTAAGAAAACACCATTGCTACCCTCCTCCCACACAACCTTCATTACTCTCTCCTCAAATCCAACCCCATCTCACTAGTTAGTGCAATGCACGGGAAAGAAATGGCGCGTTGGTGAACTGGATGGTGGGCAAAGGTAAAGTGAGTAGGCCGCAGGTGTGGGCAATGAGCAGTGGGCAGTGGGCAGGCCAGGTGTGGGCAAGGCTGCAGGGCATGGGCAGTAGGCATGAGGCTTGTGGACATGGTTGGTTAGGGCAAGTGACGGTTGGAGAAAAAATACAAACAGGTGGTGTGCCTGGTTTGATCAAACACTAATTACAACCGATTACAACTTTAATTCACAAACAAAGTTCAATTGCAATCAATCACTCCAAACGAAAAATTCCTCACCAATCACAAACACCAAATCATCAAACAAAACCACAAACACAACCATACACCAATCACCCAGTAACAATCAGGAATGAAACAACAGGTGACGATCGGGAATGAAGCAGCCGATTAGAAAAAAGAGCAACACTCTTGCGACAATCGGAGCAACCGGTGAGAGACCTTAACGCCGACAGTGACAGAGGTGATGGCAAAAAAATTTTATTAGTATTATTTGAAGAATCGATAGAAGAAGAAGAAGAAGATTGTTTAGTTGGGTCGGTGGCGGTGGAGGTGGCGGTGGCAGAGATTTCTGTAATTGAGTCTCGACATCAATAATCTGAGCTTATGATGGAGTAATCGAGGATAGAAATGGTATTTTATTAATCTATAAAAAACTGTTATAATATCGGTTAAATAATTGGAGGATAAGTGTTAAATTATGAAAAGATTGGGATTACATGTTTTGGAAAATCTATTCGAGGGGTTAATGAAACATCCCCTTTCAAAAAGCATCTACTTTGTAATTATTTAGTGGTGGTCGGTTAGAAAATTTGGCGTTGACGAGAAACTCCTATCCCGTCATGTCCTTTGCCTTGCTCCTTGCGTAATAGGGGAAATGATAATAACCCCCCAATTAAATTTGAAGAAAACATCCAGCCCCACACTTTTATTAAACTAACATTTACCTCCCAAATACCCCTAAAAAACTAACATTTACCCCCCAAATATTTGGGGGGTAAGTGTTAGTTTTGAGAAAACAGTGATAATTTTTTGAGGGATAAGTGTTAGTTTAGGAAAAGTGTGGGGTTAAGTGTTTTCTTGAAATCTAATCGGGGGGTCAGAGTAAATTCCCCTTGCGTAATATGATGGTTACAACATCATATGCAGCTCGAGCTTTCCACCGTTGATAATGACATAAAGTGCTTCTGGCTTGTTTTCACGGGTCCCACTTCGCCGTCCCTGATGGTGGGGTTCCCTCTGCATCCATTTTTCTTCAATGTTAGACGAATTCGCGCGCGTCTAGATTGGCGTTATATGGCAGGAAATCTAAGTCGTTGGACTTGTTTGACCAATGGTACATCAGCAATTGCACCAGAGCCATTGAATATGAAAATGAGCTGAGCTGCAGGTTCGTGGAATTTCTGGTCAAAGAAGAACCAATTAAAGCGTGACTCATCGCCTTTTTGGTTCTTGTCTTTTAGCTAGACTTCAAATTATTCCTTCCTCTCCCATATCACTCTTGATAAACTACGGGCTCAGGTAAGTCAGTCTCGATTTCTTGGTCTAATCAGTAGGACAGACTTGTGCGTGTGTATTGGTCTTTATGATATTCATTTGTGCCATAACCATCTCAAAATAGTCATGATTATTTACAATATGAAACAACTCATGTGTTTATCTTTTTCTCAGATTGAATTATCTTTTGAATAGCAACTTATCATCTTATTTGATTATTTGAATATCTTATCTTTCAGAGCTGCAGATAAAAGATATGAGTGGAGGCTGATCTTGAAGAGTTGCTATTATAAATAGACAAAAGGAAGCGTCCTTTTCAACTCCTTTATTGATTATTTGATTATTTGAATATCTTAGACTCCTTTATTGATTCGTGGTAAAGTCCCATATCGCTTGGGTAAAGAGTCTTCAGATGGCTTATAAAGATTAGACACCCTCACTTGTCAAGTTAGCTTTTTAGGTAAGTTCTACCTGACACTAAAACGTATCAGTAAATGCATAAGACAAATATATTTATATAATTTTCAAGTCTTCTCCTTTACTTTTCTTAGTTTGAAATAGAAATTCACTAATTTTTTAGTAAAACTTTCCTATTTAGTAAGATTTTTTTTTTTCCGGTAAAGTTGGATGCTCTTATTTTTAATAGGACATATTTTCCTTTTAGGATTATAGTAATATTTTATTTAGCCAATATTCTAACAATACCACCAACCCTCATAAAATTATTTAAATCTAAAAATATTAATAATTATAGTGGTGATATTCTCTTTGTAGGGTAATGGTGATAGGCAGCAATGGGTCTAGTGACTGACGGATGATTAACATTTTCGTCTTTGGTTTTTAAAAGTCATTTGTGCATGATAAGATTGAGGATTCTTGCCTTTCAACATTGATTATTTTCCTTTTGTATGTTTTACATTACAATAAATTGTAGTAATACCGCATACTTGGTATTAATACAAGACTATCACACTTGGCTTAAGCTACTTTATTGGCACTGTTGCAGTGGAAGGATCATGAAACCAAAATGCTAAAAAATTGAAAGTCGGAGGTGTTTTATGGTAACCTTAATTAAAGAACAGAGCGTTAAGAATCCCTCTATACAAGATTTTTTTTTCATTTTCATGCAATCAAGTTTACCATCTAACCAACAGAGAGAAAATTATTTTTCAATTATTTATTATGATGCAGCTGATTTCAATCGAAATGGTTCAAGTAAATCACAGCATTAATGAAGAAAAAATTGTACCAAATATTCAGAAAGAAACTGCTTTACCCAAAACAAGCCCTACAAGTACATTAGTCATCTGCGGGCGATGCAGTTTCGCTATTGATCAGATAGAGGTCCAGCTTGCGTATTCATATAAAGTAAGAAATCCATCGAACCCCCTTCATGAACTTGAGATCGAAATTGGGGCTTAGGAAACTCTAACAATTTGCGCCAATGGGTAGAGCTTTAAGGAATCAAACGTCAAAATTGTTGGAGCAAACACATACCTGGTCACTCCAATAAGTCTCTAGGGTTTTGATGCAATATAAACTTTAAGTGAACAAAATTGCATATTGACCTCAAAGCCTGCTACAAGCTATGAAAGAAAATATTCCATTCAAAACAGAAAAAGAAATGAAAATTGAGATACACTATTTCTAGGTTGAGGGTGAAGTCACAAGGAGCAAAAAGATTAAGAATTGTTGCAACAACTTCCAATATAAGCATAAACCACCACCCAATTACCAGATTAAGCATAACCATATGTAACAAAGTATATGTGGCAGCATTCTCAGGTTCTGACTCTATAAGCTGATATGCAAGCATTTCTGAAACTTCCAATATTCCTAAACCTTACGAGCTGATACCGAAAGAGGTTGATATTTTTGCACTAGGTGTCAATGGCTTTGTGCTCACAACCTCAAATGCATCTTCTATCTTCCCTAAAGATCAACATAGGAAGCATAATGCTCCACAGTTGATGGTACTTTTGTATCTTTCAATAAACTGCTAAATAGAGAAATACCCTGCTCAACAAGGCCGGAATGGTTGCAAGCTGATCAAATGGGAAGCACTGTCACTGCATCTGGCTCCATCTCTCTTGCATCCAAGAAAGAGTCGCAGAGTTTCTCACCATTACTGTGAAGACCAAAAGCACCAATCAATGTGGTCCATGACACAAAATCCTTGGTAGCCATTTCATTGAAAGTCTGAGAAGAAGCTGCTAGACAACCACACTGAATAAAGCTGAGTGTGGTCCATGACGCAAAATCCTTGGTAGCCATTTCATTGAAAGTCTGAGAAGAAGCTCCTAATGGGCTATCAACGACTTATGACACTTAAAGCACTAATTTAATAAAGCAGTTGATGCAAGAATCTGAGGCTTCAGTCCTCCCATCCACAATAACAAAAGCATGAATTTGCCTTTCTTCTCTCAACTCTCCTATTTCTGCACAAAAAGATAGACTACCAGCAACAAGCTCTGGTTTCAGTTGATGGCGGGACGTTGCAAAGATGACTAGTGGAAAGGTTTAAGATATCAAAATATATATTCAATGTGTAAGAACTAATAATTAGTTTTAAAATCTTTCACTCTAATATTAAAGGAAATAATCTCAAGATTTTTGAATCTAAGAGTACTTTTTGCTATTATTATTGTTATTACAAATTTTTGGAGACATTAGAATCATCAAGAGTGAACACAATTAAGGGAAGGCACAAAAGAAACTCCAAATCAACTTCTGATAACTCCCAAATTAAATGCGAGCCAGATGACATTGTAGCAAAAGATTAACGTAAAATATTCATTTGTTAAATGAGTTCAACAGGAGATCTCAAAGCAAGAAATTATCAAATACTCTAAATCACTATCTACAAGTCTAGTAGATATAAGCCTAACTCCCAGAACTAGTTCCTGAATAAAAGAAAAGGGTATTCAACAACAAAAAAATTAACAAATCCGTACAGCAGCAGCATGGTTCGTTCAATTAAATATGAAATTCAATCTCCAGCGAAACAGTCTGCATATTCCAGTAGGAAGTAATGGAAGACTACATATTTCAACAATTGTCTTCAGAATCCAGTCGGACAACAACCACTGCAGCAGGAGTTGTTTTTCAACCATCAGGGCAACAACATACTTGAGAGTTAAAGAGACTACTGCAAGTATAAGAATGTAGCACAGTCCAGAAATCGAACAGCTATAACTCATGCCAGAATCAAACTTGAACAAGCAGATCCCCAACCTAATAAGGAATTTAAATCTGCAGTTTGCAAAGTGCATAATTGCATAAGAAATTGATGAGGAACAGAACACAGTGGCACATAAAAGGAAACCCTCCGATAACAATATAAAGGAAATACATTCAGGCTTACCTCGAAATCTTTTATTATTGAAGAAAATCATGCTTCCAAGCATTAGTACAAGTAAGAAATCGCAGATAAATTCCTAAGAACTCAGAGAAAAACAGAGGACTTTAGAACTAATGTTTTATATTTAAAAAATAAATAAATAAATAAAGTCTAAGAAAGAAAGTCTACCTACAATGCTGGAGAAACATTTGTGAACATGTAGTTGCTTTAAGATTGCCATACAAGACTCCTACTTCTGGGTGCTGAAGTTTTTGACTTTACAAATTTATCAAAATTGAAATTTCTGAAAAACCATGGAAAACCAACAAGGAAAAGAACAAATAGATGTCTTATTAATTAACAAAGGACTGCGCTAAATATTAAGATTTATGAACTATTATTTGTGGTGGACAACTAGATATTTGTGGAAAGGATTATAACCTTTTTGGAAAGTGAGTGGTCATCACCAGCTATCCATTCGGTTTTATCTTTGCTTCTTTCCCTCAAACCTAGCTTTCTAGACAAAAAGTTGGTAAACGTTAGAAAGCTTTCCGGTAAATTATTGTTATTATTTTTAAACCTTAAGATCACTTAGCATGAATTGATAATAGTATTTCAAAAATTGCAAGATATTGAAAGGTTATATATGAAATAGGTGAACAGTAGGATAACCATATGAAACTAGAGCATGATGTGCAGCTGTCAGAATTAATTTTGTCTCAAAATGTTGCTCTATTGTACAAAAGTGTAAGCTTCCACTCTGCATATTTAGGGATCCACAAAGCAATCTCCAAAATCATTTTCTACTCGTTTTTGCTGTGTAAGAAGTAAAGTGCAAAAAGAAGAGACATTTCCAGTCAATCAATTGCAGAGTAACTGAGAGGACAGAGAAAAGAATAAACCTTATTTTAGAGCACTTTACAGATGTCCAACTCAGCAAAATGCAGACCATCATTACCTGCTTATCACTTTTGCAATAAGGACTCCCAACACAACTAGCCTCAATATAGTGGTGAGGTAACACATTCCTTCAAACATTGATTTTAACTTGGGATAATTTTCTTTTATTTGAAGTAATGTAATGTGAGGATGCCTACTTTTGAAATGTATTAGAAAGAAAACAGAGGCTCTTACAGCTCCAAGAAGCAGTCATTTCAAAAGTTATTCTAACGAATACTAACATCCATGTCAACTTTGGGATGATTTTCTTCAACATGCCATTGTCACCCTTAGCTTCTCAACTACGAGAAGAGGTATCATCTATATGTCAAGACAAGATTGTAAGAATGATTTTGCTAAGGTGATTTTGCTTCCATTCCTGTGCAAAAGATTCTATGCAGCAAATTTTATAAAAGATATCAAAGTAAAATGGGGTTTTTTCACATTTATTTATTCGTTGACTTATTTTTTCATGTGAGCAAACACAAGAACAATGAAAAAAAATAAACAAATAAAAGAGAAGGAGAGATCTATTACCCAAATAAGCCATTATTTCTCCTTTGCATTGATAGGGATTCCCTAAGAGAAGAAACATGACACAGCAGGCATAATATAAACCACAAATCTAAACGCTAGAAGGCCAACCATCTTCGGAATGAAATGCTAAATAATGCACATTACTCTCTGAATCTAGTACAAAAGACAGCCACTTCAGCAGAAGTGCATATATACAACTCCTGAGCACAAAAGCATGCTTAAGAGACTACTTTAAGTAAATGCACAATTCACCAAACACCTAACAATGCATTCAATTCAGCAGCTTGCAGAATAGTCAGCACAACTGCAAAAGTTGATAAAAATTGATAAGAAACACAAAATACATCCCAACAAGACTATAACTCGTGCAAAACCATCCATAAGTGCCAAGTGGATAATTTGGTAGCCCCAATAATTATTTAAAGCCTGTTCCTTGATATTTAATAAAACAAAGGCTTCTTAGATGAAGCAACTAGTCAACCTTCATATCTTCTAATCTATCAAACAAATGTAGGATACAAAACTTATATCAGATAATGATGAATGAATAAGAATGTGGTTCTAGAATTATTAGTTGATTCAGGCTCACCTCAACACTGATACTGTAGTACATATTGCTTCCGAGCATTAATATTTGTGAAGCAATGCAAAGCAATATCTGAAAAGTCAAAAATAATAAACAGGGTAGTCTAAGCAAACTGAATGTTTGTATGAAAACAAACAAATAGATAAAGAAAGAAACTTTTGGTATTAGTACCAATGCATGTCATTGTAGTCACTGTATAGATCATCTGGTTCTTGTAGTCCATAACCATTGGTTTCAAAATTGAAACAAGATGTCACAGACACATCACACCATAGAGATTTTGTATCGAAATTCCCATATGAAATTTTAGTACAACGGTTTTTCTTCATTCCTCTGCAACAGATTGCACACACAAATGAAAACATACCCACAACACGACTTTGCTGTGAGTAATCCAGAGCTCAGCCTGCAGTGACTAGTTCCAATAACAATACACCATAGACAAAGACACCAATCGTTTCATCTACTATGCCATGCATTTAGAACTCAGGATACTGTGTGGTGACTCTGTTGCTCCAATAGCCATTTAGCAAGCCCAAAATCACAAATCTCAATTCAAAGAAAAATATGCTTTAGATTCCTCTATTGATTCTGACAATGCATTGAAGCTTCATTAATAAACATACCATTGGTGTTTTAACGGGATCTGCCTTTCTAGTAGTCTGGCAAAATGAAATTGTAATCATTAATTTGAAAACAATTCAAACATCTTCAAAGCAGATATGCTTGAAGGATACCCTGAGGTACAAAATCCTCCGTAAGAAAAATATTGGCAGCCTTGATATTTCCTCGGAAAACCCTCATGAAGATACAGTAAACCCTCAGCTATCCCAATGCAATCTTATACCTGACGCCCCAATTAAGTTTATCCTTCATACAAAATTGTCGATGGCAATATTTTGAAGTGAAGCACTAAGGACCTGTTAGACTAGCCGTAGAGCAGAAAGCTAAGCTTCCATTTGGAAACAATTCGAGAACATGGTGCATTCCACCTTCAACCCCATAGCCAATCAACTTAACTCTATTAGGATGTTCACATGAGCCATAAAGATTTTTCTACTACCGTTTTGCTCCCATTCCTCTGCAACAGATAGCAGAAATTTTTTTGAAAATTTGAATTGTAAACTAAGGTGTTTTCACATTCAGATTCTTATTGAGAATAAACAATAGAACCAGAAAAATATATATATATATACAAACAAGGGAGAGGTCTATTGCCCATAATTCTAGAGCACTATTGTCATTTAGTAAAAAAATTACGTAATTAAAGCAGCAGAGGAGCATAAACTGCCTATAGGAAATCATAAACAAACAAGCGATCAAGAACTAAGAAGTTAATTGACAAACAAGGGAAAATTGAAGAGAGAGGGTAATAGGTAAGATTAAAGAGATGTATACCTTACGAAGCTGTTGAAGCAGAGGAGCTTCCCTCTCCCTGTGTCTTTAATTGGTAGCAGCCATCTTTTTGAATCCACCGATCATCAACTTTAATATTTGGGATGTGAGAAATCTTTGGCCAATCAACACCCTTGTTATTTCCGCATCTTTCTGACAATTGGGGACAATGGTCGATTTTCAAGACTTGTAATTGCATCCCTTCTGGGAGATCCATCAATTTAGGACAATCCTTGATCTCGAGATCAAGCAGATTAGTAAGATGTTGAAGCCCTTGTGGAAGAGAGACCAGTTCACGAATTCTATAAAAGGTTATCGAATTTAGGCTTGTAAATCCTTTCCATAGTTTTTTATCGACATTGGTGAGCAAGTCAAGATTGTCACAGACTGCAATACGCAGAGACTTTAATTTGGAGAAAGGAGCAGAAACGGTGGAAGTGGTAGACGGTGTTGCAATATACATTAACATCATTGTTTGTTGTAGTTGCCGCAAGCTGGCTCCATACGCCAAATTCAGTTCTTCCAAAGATGGATACAGCGGCATGCAAGTCAAATTGGGGCAAAATTCGATTCGTAATGTGGAAAGACAAAGGAATGAAGGCAGCTCCATTGCTCCATCATCATTATCATCATATCTCCACCACCCCTTCAGTCTTCGACATCTATATATTTCGAGTAGGTTAAGAGATGGGAAGAATGATGTTGAGGATGTGGAAGAAGAATCTAATTCTGATACATACTCCAAATCATCTAACACCAAAAGCCTCAAACTCTTAAGAGAAGGTAATTGATCCAACCGAGGGATATGTCGGCATCGATGACAATAGGATATCTTAATTGAAGTAAGATTTGTTAGAGAGGAAAGCCAACTGGAAATCCTCAAGCCCATAAACCAATCTATATCAAGGGCTTTTAAATTATGGTGCGGTTGCAGGCATTCTAGCACTTCCTCATTAAACCCCCCCTCCAATGTCAGGTGGTTGAGATGGTTTTGAGCTTTTAAGTTGGCTAATAATGTATGTTTTGACCTGGCCCTTCTCAATTTTATAATTTGTAATTTTCCGGTTAAGTTATTCAACCCATCCAATTCGCATAGCTCCGCATATTTCCCACTCTTCCTCCCTAATACAAATCTCGACAATGTTCGCAGATTAGTCAACAAACTTAGTCCACGTGGCATTCCATTCAAAGCCCCACAACCATCAACAATAAGACGTCGAAGGCTCACCATTTTTCCAATGTCCCTCGGTAGTTCTTTTAGTGAGGAACAATAATCTAGTTTTAGTATTTGCAAATTTTTTAATCTCGACATCGAATTGGGGAGTTTTATAATCTTTTTATTATAAGACATATCGAGATAGCGTAGATGCCTCAACTTGCCTATTGAATTTGATAATTTTTTAATATTTGACCCAATCAAATCTAATATACGCAAATATGTGAAACTCGATATGATTTTATTAAAATTGGACTCGTATAAATATTCGTTTCTACTATCAATAGAACGAATAGGCAATAAAAATGTTCTTAAATAATTTATTTCAAGAAAAGCAGTTGGAATTTCCCATGAAAAATCCAACTTAGAATCAAAGGAAACGTGGCGTGCTTTTGCCTGATAATTTATTGCATCCAATTTTAATAAAGTACACTCATTTCCTGCAACTTGTGTTGCAAGATCATGCATAAGATCATGCATCTTGCAATTGATCACATTGCCTCCATCATCATACTCTATATCTTGAAAAAATGACCTTGAAAGTAAATTCATAAAATAATCATTACCAATCAATTCTAAACTTTGATAACTCATGTTTGATGACTGAAGAAATCTTTGTGCCATCCAAAGATCAACTAGGTAGTCCTTTTTAATTATATAATTTTTGGGAAACAATGCACAATAGGCGAAGCATTGTTTCAAGTGTGAAGGAAGGTGATCATAACTAAGCTTAAGTGTTGGTAAAATGTCACCTTCTTCTTGATCAAGTATTTGAGACAATTCATTTTCCTTAAAATGCAACCAATAATCTTCTGTATAATTATAGTAAAGGAAGCGTCCTGTTGTCCTTATGGCAAGGGGAACTCCAACACACTTTTTAACAATAGACTTTCCTATTTCCACTAGATTTGAATCTTTCGGCTCCTTTCCATTTTTAAATGCCATCTTTGTGAACAAAGACCAAGATTCATCTTCGCTGAGGCCTCTCAATTCATGAAATGGAAGTGTGCTAGTGATCTTAGCAACTCGTTGACTACGTGTAGTTATAAGTATCTTACTTCCTTTTATACCATTCATTAATGCCATTTCCATTTTGAGCCAACTCTCATGATTTTCATTCCATACATCATCTAGAACAAGTAAATATTTTTTGCCACTAATTTCTCTATGAAGACGCTTTTCTACTTGTTCATCTCTATTAAGTTCTTCTTTAGTAAGGAGCTCTTTCAGTTCATCTATACTAAGTTTTTCTCTATGAAGAAGCTTTTGTAGTCGGCCCATATTAAGTTTTTCTCCGTAGAGAAGCTTTTGTAGTTGATCTATACTAAGTTTCTCTCTGGAGAGAATCTTTTGTAGTCGGCCCATATTAAGTTTTTCCAATTCTTTTACATCTATATCAGCTGCAGATTTTATAACGTTTCGCATAATTATTCTCACATCAAAAACATTACCAACGCACACCCACATTCTTAATTGAAAATTATTTTTGATATTTTCATCATTGTATACAAGTTTAGCGAGTGTAGTCTTTCCTATTCCCCCGATTCCAACTATGGGAATGACAGAAACACTCT
>JANLJB010030262.1:6391-22253 GCA_026212285.1 Bursera cuneata | reverse complement strand
GCATCAAAGTAACCAAAAATAAAAATTTACAATAATAATTCTTTTAAGCACAAATCAAAGTAAATACCTAAATTAATAGTACTTAAAGTGTAAAAATGATATTTAAACTCATAATAAATATACACTTTTAATTGCTTATCACCATTCGTTAATCTCCCTCATTCGATGTCGCCTGTAGCTACCACCGATCGGGATCTCTGTCTCGGTCAGATGATCCCCATGGGGGCCTCCGATCGTTCATCTGGTGCCTGCATTGTTGCCGATCTGCCTTGGAAACTGACACCTTCTCCGTCGTCGATCTATAGATCTCGGCATTGACAATGTCTGATATCACAGGGGTACCCTTTGATTGTTATTCCTGGCTGCTGATTGATCTGTCGGTTTCACCGTGAAACAATGTCTGTCATGGAAAATATCATTCGGCCCCCTCATTTTGTATGCTTGATAGATACACCCATAGCAGTTATACCCCTGCAGCTTTGGGATTTGATAAATGCACCTCTGTATGGTGTTTTATCATCAGGACTATTAATGGTTTTCAAATTAGCAATTTCACCCCGCTTTGTTAATTACGATTAACCCGTATTAGTTTAAGGATTTGCAATGGCAACCTTAAAAGGTAAAAACATTGGTTTAATCCCCTGTATTCGATTTTACATGGTTTTGGTCTCGTGACTCTGAGGATTCATCTGGGACTTCCAAATAGATAGAATCCACGATACGGATGAGGAAAAGAGGAGTAAGAGGCTCAGGAATTGTTGTTTGCATGTTGAGGTAGGGATTTTGTTTCATACAATTCTATTTCAATTTGAATTATTGTGGTATAGAAATAGGATATGTATGTAATTGTTGATTGGGTGTTGTGCTCTATGTTTGTGATTATTGACTGGGTGTTGTGTATATGGGTAGTACGCATACGATTTAGGAGTCAAGATGGGTGTCTGGTATGGGGAAACATGTATGTGTGTGTGATTATGTGTGATGGGATGGTTGAGACATGGGTAATATGTGCGGTTGTGTGTTTGATTGGATGGTCGAGACACGGATGATACTTGTGCGACCATATGTGATGGAACGGATAAGACATAGATGGTACGCTGGTGTACATGCGTGATAAGATGGATGAGACGCTGGCAGTACGTGTCATCATGCGTTACGAGATAGTTGAGACGCGAGCAATATGCATGTAATTGTACGTGACAGGATAGATAAGATATGGGTAGTTTGTGGGTGATTATGTTGATGATGTGGATGAGATATGAACAATCCGTGAGTGCACGTACGTGATGAGACATGAGTGAGATGAGTATGTGATGAAGATATGGAAATAAGGATGGCCTTGCCTTGTGTGCAGGATCCCGGTGTGATAGGGATGACCTTGCCTTGTGTGTAGGATGTCGGTGTGATAGGGATGGTCTTGCCTTATGTGTAGAATCCCAATGTGATAGGGATGGCCTTGCCTTGTGTGCAGGATCTCAGTGTGACTGATATGTATAGTGTTAGGCCTTAGTGGTGCACACATGTATCGTAGACCTAAGGGGAAACACTTGTGACATATATTTGATATGTACAATGGTAGGCTTTAGTGGTGCACACGTGTGTCGTGGACCTAAGAAACACTTGTGACTTGTATGTATAGTGTTAGGCCTTAGGCAGGCCCGACTGAGGTCTAAGGAAAATATTAGAGTGTTATACTATGATTAAAATGTTAGGTCTTAGGTGGGCCCGACTGATTTGAGATCTAAGCAAAACACTCTTGATGTGATTCGAGTGTTAGGCCTTAAGGTGGCTAGTTGATCTGGAGCTCAAGGAGAACATTCTTGATATGATTCGAATGTTAGACCTTGAGGTGGCTAGTTGATCTGAAGCCCAAGGAAATACTTCTACTGTAATTCGAGTATTAGGCCTTGAGATGGCCAGCTGATCTGGAGTCCAAGAAAAACACTCCTGATGTGATAGTAGTGTTAAGCCTTAGGCAGACCCGACTGATCTGGGTTCTAAGGAAAATACTGGATTAGGAAATTAGTATATATGGATATTAGCGAGTCATTGTGGAAATGACATAGTTATTGATTGTGAGCGGAAATTTCTAGTAGTTAAATCGTTATGTATGTGAATGAGAGACATAAGATGGTTATACATTTTGTATGAAATGCATGATGCATGAGTGACATTTAAAATGTTATAGAACTGTGTAGTTATAGAAATTCATACTAAGCTGTGTTGCTCATTCCTTCCTCCACAAGTACCCAAGGTCAGGAGTCTAGTAAGGGTGATCCGGAGCTCATATAGAGGACAGTCTTTGAGTTATATCTGGGTAGAGTGAGTCGCATTTATTTTATTAAAAATTATGTAAAAATTTATATTTTATATTTAAATGTTTTGATTAAAACATTTTCTTTGATTTATTTTATTTTATTAATTAATTCACCTCTGGGATTCCTGTATAAAAGGTTCCAAAGCGTGACAACGCGAGATTTAGAGAAAACACTAGATTAGGAAATTGGTGAATGGTTGAATGTGATTGTTGATTGTGTTTACGACATTGGGCATCATTGAGTGATTTTGGAAAGAATGTGATGTTGTGGTTCTTTGTTGCATGTCCTGATTTTAAATGGTATGGATTTGTGTAATTATAGAAATTTCTATTGGACTGTGTTGCTCATCCCTTTCTCTACAGGTACCCAAGGTTAAGAGTTTAGTGGTGATGTTCCAGAGCTCACTTAGAGGATCCAGGAAGGACATTGAGAGTCATAATTATGAATTTTAAGTTTTAATTGTAGAATTTATAAATTATGACTCCTATGTACAAATATTTTGGGATATTATGTAAAAACTTGTATTTTATGAATGAATATTTACTTTAAATTCCAATATATTATACTTTATAAATCAACCCCCAAGATTGCTATATAAGGTTTTTGGGGCATGATATTTATCGAGATATAAAACGTAGCAATATTTTATTCTATGAAGATATGAAACCTAAAATATCATATTCTGATATAGCTAGAATATTTATAAAAGACAATCTTGAAGCAAACACAGAACATATTGTTGGAACACTGTGAGTTATATTTCATCTAATTGCTATTCTATTGCCAAGCTTTATATAATTATCTAATTATTGCAGGGACTATATTCCTCCTGAATATGGCAGACAAGGCATTTATTCTACAAAATCCGATTTTTATAATTTTGGTGTTCTACTTCTACTAATCATTAGCGGCAAAAAGGTATCCATTTTATACGGCTTGAAATGACAACTTAAGCCTTCTAGACTATGTAAGATTTCCAACTAAATCTACGAGCTATGGATCAGAATTTATTTAGTGTTTGAATGGCATTAAAACCCAAATGATAGACCTTCCATGTTGGAAGTTTCCTCAATCCTCAAAAATGAAACCAATGATCACATAATATATGATTCTGGAAGAAGCCTGCTTTCTCGCATCTAACTGATGAAGTTGTGCAGAGAAATTAAAAATTAGGGTTGGAAATTTGTTCGGTTGATGATGCATCAGTTTCAGATATTGCTGCTGGAGGAGTGCAGACTTTTTGAGATGACCTGGTAAAAAGTAACAGGAGTTACTGCCTGCATTTGACAATTTAACAAGTTGCAGTTGAGAGGAAACTTTATTTAGTTTATTAAGCATATATTGGTTTTATTATGAATTTGGCTAATTCTGTTTGGCTATAGATCTTGTCAAGCTAGAAATGGTTGTATATCTCATAACTCTTGTACACGTAAGAATTATTTATACATGGTATAAAATCTTAAATTTCATATTCCTACTCTCCCATTCCAAGTTCTTACTAAAAATAAGATTGAGATCTCTAGTTATATGTAGATGCAAGGCTGAAAGCGCTAATGTATTACATATGTGGTTAATGGCATGATGGAACTAGTATTTAAATCCTGAGGGGCACTAAAACAAATTATATCATCAAACATATTGAACGCATATCAAGGGTTGAGCCATGTTGAAACCTGACATATATAAAGTTCGCATCTCAATTGATGGTATAGTTGATTTTCCAAAGCTACATAGATGATGAGATGATGAGTTATGTTATGTAACTAAGTCAAATCATTTCCCATATTAGTTACATAAAAAGTAACAATATGAACTTTGTATCTGCGGTATAACTCTTTTTATAAGGGATGCAAAATTTTTATAATGTTACTAAAATGTAGCTTTTGCAATGTTTAACATTCTGGGAGATGCCCATCTTACCTAAACTTTGAGTTCCGGTAATGTTACTAAAAGAAAATATTTTTTTATCAATGTGTACCATTAATTTAGCAACAAATTATTTTATATTGGTATTATTTTTGTTACTAATATGAATGTTGTAGGTTGTATAAAGCTGCCAAAATCTTGTACCTATAACATTAGTACATTGCGAAAAGTTTTATGTATCATGACCCTTTAGTATCTTAGCTATTCCTGCTTCAGTTTATAGCTTTAAAACATTTACAAAAAAGAAATGCTATAATTATGATGTTCCACGTAAGAAATGTGACGAATTACAAGAAAGTCTACCCTAACTACTTCACCAGTATTGTAACAAGAAGTGGAGCGTCTATTTGATTTTTTTATAATATAATAATTATTTTTTGTAATAGTATTTCGAAGTTGTGACACAAGGCATACTGGGACTCCCTATTGGCTAGTCTGAAAGTTGTCTTTATACTTTATTTTGTTCACTTTTTTTTTTTTTTTTTAAATTTAGTATGGATTCTATTGATGGATTTTTATCGGTACAATGCACATAAATGTATAACGTNAAGGCATACTGGGACTCCCTATTGGCTAGTCTGAAAGTTGTCTTTATACTTTATTTTGTTCACTTTTTTTTTTTTTTTTAAATTTAGTATGGATTCTATTGATGGATTTTTATCGGTACAATGCACATAAATGTATAACGTGAATATGCGTTTTGCTTCATTTAGTTTGAAAATAAAAAGAAATTTTATTTTACATGAACTTCTTATGTGTGTTCAGCTTTAGATTTTAATAGAGTAGCATATATATATATATATATATATTAACATTATCCTTTACTTCATTGCACTTCAAGTGAGTGTACTAATTTTGAGCTAAATAATGTGCGGTTAATTTCTTATACAACTAATGCGACAAGTTTTCTCTAAGGAACGTTTTAAGTGTGGTCTAAAGAAGATGCATAGTCTTCTTATGTGACTTGTTTTTTTTTTTTCTTTTTAATACTTAATTTAATAGTTCAAATCAGACTACAATGTCTATAGATCCAGAACCAGAACCATGACGGGTTGTCACTTAAATTAATTAATTTACATAATCAACAACGACAAAATTCGCTCCATCTTCCCTGACCCATTAATCAACCACCCTCTTATAGATCTCTATAATTGAATCCAATTATCTGGCATCAACCAATTCGAGCATTGTTCTTGCTGTTTTGTGAAACAAAAACAAGAAATCAAATTTTATATTCTCAAGATTCAAAAGTATGTCTAAAACGAATAATGGATTGGTTCACGAGCCACCTGCCCTCCAACTCAAGGGTTTATTAACCTCTTTTCTCTAGGGTGGAATCAAAAATTAAATTAATTTAAGTAGTAAAGTTATGATTGATCATATATTATATTTATTGGGAATATAATGGAATATTTAAAACTCAACTAATACAAAATAAGAATCAAGAAAGAATACAAAAATGAAACACAAGAATATAACATGGTTCGGATTCAACTATTGCTTTCCGTTGTCATTCAGTATGTGAAATTGTGGTTAAATAGAAGTTTATGCCTTTAAGCATAATTTAGAAACAAACGTCCCAACTGAGGTTCATCTCTTAGTGATCTTTTCTTCTTACTGTTAAACCAAAGCCCTCGGTCATGTTCAAATCTTCATGCTTCATCCCATTTGTAAGTTTCTAGTCAAAATGGTACAACAACAATGACCTAATTTAAAATTTATATTCTAATTTAAAATTAGAACACTATCAAAAATTACTCTCATATTTTGGCATAATTTTAAGTGGAACTTAAATTTTTTACGTTAATCAATAACATCTTTCAAGTTGTCAAAAAGCCATCAAATAAAGTTTTATGTTAAAAGTTATATTAATGGTTGAGGATAATATAGAAATTTCATGTCAAATAATTTACATTCTGATTTGAAATTTCTAAACTAATTAATCAAAATCAAATTAGGAAAAGAAACAAAAAATAAATAAAAGTTGGGTACGGTTTGAAGAAATAAAGTTTTTTGGTTGGTTGGTGTTTAAAGAAGTAACGAGTTGGGTGGTAGAGAAGAGAATAGTTTTTTAATTTCTTTTTCTATTTTTTTAGGATTAAATTAGGTTTATGTTAATTTATAATTAAAATATTATATTTTATCTTACTAAAATAACATAATTAAATAATATATGGATAAATACGTTCTTTCATATTTCTGTTAAGATTAAAACTAACGGTTAATAAAAAATTATTAATTTCAGGATGTTGTTGATTAAAATAATAAACTCGGGTTCCACTTAAAATTAAGTCAAAACACAAAGATATTTTTTAAAATTATCTAATTACATTTTATTTAAATAACATAAATTAATTATATAATATATGAATAAATACATCCTTTCACATTTCTTTTTCGGTTAAAACTAACAATTGATTAAAGCTAGACAACTTTGAGGATGCGTTTGATTAAAATTTGGCTAAACCCAGACCACCTTCGTATTTAGGAGAACAAAGACTTTTCTTAACTCTCTCTTACATTTTTATTTATCTCAATCCACGTGATAAAATGCTTGCATGTGATGCTTCTGTTTTTCTCGTTGTCCTAGATTGTGGATTAGGTGCAATTATACAATTCTTATCACTGTTCGCACATGTTCGCCACTGTAAAAGTAGCCAGAGTGGTCATAGTGTGATCTTACGTCACCATTACCTTTTGTTATTAAGCAAATAGTTGTTATTACAAAAGCTGTCGAAGTGGTTAACAAAAGCTGTCATCTCCACCTTTGGTTATTAAAAAAAAAAAAAAAAAAAAAAAAAAAAAATCAAAAGAGATCTCGCNTTATTAAAAAAAAAAAAAAAAAAAAAAAAAAATAAATCAAAAGAGATCTCGCTGTAATAATACGAATAAAAAGAGATTCCAAAGTTAATGTATATAGGCCATTCCTTTGTATGTAGAATGTGTATGCAGTCCACTGTTGTGTAGATATTGGTCTTCTCGAGTTCAACTCGTGAATAACTCCGTCTTTCAGACCTTTCCTTCTTCCATTCAACTTTTTCTTCAGTATCTGTTCAGGTTAGTAATTTCTTGTAGAGTCTTTACATTATGTTAATTTGTACGAAGATCGCCATATATGAATATGTGGATGCACTTTGATTTTGTGCGGTGCCTCCATTAATATTTTTTTTTTTTTTTTTGTGTAATTACTTGAGTTTTCAGTTTATTTTAGTTAAAAGAATGGAAATATTAGGGGGTTCCTCTAACTATTATCACAAATAAAGAAGTTGAAAATCTATCTTTCCTTAATCAGTAAAGACTCGGTTAAAGTACTTTGTTTTAGACATATTTGATTGTCAAAGAGGCAGTACCATGTATATATTAATGTTACAATGAAATTAAACAAAAAATTTATTCAGGATAAATGAGTACTCCATTTGCTCCATCACCTGAAGCTAATGGGCGTATCCAAAACGAGCAAAATGTTGATTCGGTTCAGATTTTCATTAATGATTTCCATTCTGGTGAGTTCTCATATATATAAATGCCACTTGGCTAGAAATGGCTTCATGCCTTGAGCGGAAATTCTAAAATTAAGCTCTAAAGTTTTGTATTAAAATATCAATTCAATCTTAGCTCTAAAGTTTTGTATTAAAATATCAATTCAATCTTCAATTGTGACATTTAACCAGTAGGGGAAGCTTTACGAGCAAAAATTTACAGCAGCAATTGTTTGGAACTGCATAAGGCTGCAATAAAAGGAGACCTACACAAAGCTAAAAGTTTGCTCAGTGAATGGGGCGATTATCGATCAATGCTATGTATTCCTCTTACGGATAAACAACAGACTGTACTTCATGTAGCAACAGGAGCAAAACAAACTCGTTTTGTAGAGGAGATGTTAGGATATGTTGAACCAGAAGACCTGGAATTGGCAGACATTAAAGGAAACAATGCCTTTTGTTTTGCTGCTATGGCTGGAGCTAAACCAATTGCTGAGAAGATGTTGAAAAGGAATCCAAAACTGCTGAGAATCCGAGGAGGTGGAAATATGACGCCGTTATACCTAGCTGCTTTGTTTGGACAGAGGAAAACCGCATCATTTTTATATGAAGAACATAAAGGATCTGAAGTGGAGGACGTAGAAGATGTATTTTATGCAGCCATTTATTATAATCTATATGGTAGGTATATTATTATCCATATGCTAATCTAATCAAATCTTTTAATGATTAATGTAACTTTTTTTTCTTTTATCCCCTCTTAAGAAAATACTTACATGAGAAAGGCATACCTGACTACTATTTTATGCCATGAAGACAGTTGAAATTATAGGTTTTTTTTCCCCATAAATATATGTCATCATTTCATTGAATCAAAAAGTTGAATATGTATGTATAGATTCGTGTCATATTTTAAATGTAGTCTTTCGAAAATGCTGTACACATCATGTATTTATACTTGTTTTCCACTGCTCTGCTCTCAATTGGGTGAAACTCAGATCTGGCTTTGGAGTTGCTAAATTATCACGGAGACCTAGCCATGGTTCGTTATAAAGGACATGGAACGGCCTTGCATATGTTGGCCCGAAATCCCGCAGCATTCAATAGCAGAGGTATTACTCGATATAAATGTCAAACCAAATTCTATTCCTGGACTTCTGAATATGGTTAAACTTCTGTAAATAAAATAAAATAAATAAGAAATGTTACCGCGAAGTTGCACTGAGAGAAATGAAGAGAAGAACAGAAGAAAATAAAATAAAATAGAAGTGTGGTAAAGAATTAGATTTTTTCATGTAACTGATATTGGTTTACTTGTCGACAAATTAATTTGATTAACATGCAGACAGTAAAAGGTTAGTAAGATCATGGAGGTGGGCGCCACGGAATAATTTACATGTAGTTATTTGATATATTCTTTGCATAATTGTAACAGGTAATTGAAAATTACCTTCTTACTCTTGCACGTTTCAGGAAAGAGTTCGGTCAATCATGAATTTGACTTAACAACAAAAGCTCTTAAACTTCTAGAATGCCTTTGGGAGAACATATTACACCTACAAGGCGAGAATGTTGGGAAATACATGCAAGAAGATAAAGAATTGTATTTTGAGGCAGCTGAACTTGGAAACTTCAAATTCCTGGAAAAACTCATTAGCTTTTATCCTGATTTGGTTCGTGAATTAGATGAAAATGGTCGAACCATATTTCACATTGCTGTTGAGCACCGCCATGCCGCTATATTCAATCTAATAAATGAAACAGGTTTTGATAAACAGTTTATTGCAGCCTTAACAGATAAAAAAGGCAATAATTTATTGCATCTAGCTGCAAAATATTCAGATAAGCAAAGACTAGCCAGTATGGCGCCAGGTCCGGCTCTGCAAATGCAGCAGGAATTGAAAACATTCAAGGTAATAATTCTATTTTATCTTATTAGTAATTTTCTTGTCCAAGATTAATCTTTCCAATGAAATTAAGGAGTCCTTCCTGATTAGTAGTTGAAAGCTAAAATTGATGCAAATTTTCAATAAAAATTAAGCTATTAGCTTTCCTTTCCATGATTTACAATTATTGACTTCTATTTATAACACTTATTCTGTAAAATGTTGCATATAGGCAGTTGAATCGCTGGTAATGCCTTCATATAGAGAAATGAAAAATAAAGAAGGTCTTACGCCTCGAGAGTTATTCACCAGGGACCATAAAAAGTTGCTGAAAAGTGGAGAAGAATGGATGAAAAGAACAGCAAGCTCATGCTCGCTTGTTGCCACAATCATTTCTACTGTGGCTTTTGCAGCTACTTTCGGTGTACCAGGTGATTTTAATAACAATGGAATACCTAATCATTTGAAAAGCAGAGTTTTTTGCAGTTTTATGCTGGCAGATGCAGTCACGCTATCGTCGGCTTCTACTTCAATACTAATATTTTTGTCTATCCTTACATCAAAACATGAAGAGGAGGATTTTCTCAAATCGTTACCACTTAAGTTGATGGTTGGGCTCTCGACACTCTTCGTATCTATAACAACCATGATGCTATATAGTTTAAGTATTTTCTTGGATTATAGCCAAGATAAATCATATATAGCAATCCCTATTCTTGTCTGTATATTTGTATTTGGGTCAGCCATTGTATTTCTTTTCTTACAGCGTGGCCTTCTGAAAGACATGTTTCATTCATCATTTCGTTCTAGGTTTTCTTGTAATCCAATTGATTACTAGAAACACTATCAAAGTTCGATTTTATCATTTCCATCTGTCAAGCTTTTGTTAGGGCTTAATAACACTTCTGTTTGAGAATTAACGTTGCGTTCTCATTCGACGTCCAACTATTAGTTTATTGACTTAATATAAGTTTATTAACTTAATAGATATGATTATTAACTTAATATAATTTAGGTTCAATTTTCATTATCAATAAATTATATATACATCAAAACGTCAATTCCTAAATTACAAATTGACAATAATTAAACAAATTATAAGAAATGAAGATAATAGGTTGCCAAAAATAAATTATCAAATTAAAATAAAAAATAAATCCTCAAATTAACATAATAAATTGTAAATAAGAAAAATGTTGGTATATAGATTATAAATAATTGAAATAAAAATAGTTAAATTATTTTATATTGGTATTATTTTGTTACTAATATGAATGCTGTAAATTGCGAAAGTGTTATATATCATGACCCTTTAGTATCTTAGCTATTTGTTTATAGCTTCAAAACATTTACAACTCATATTTAGTTAAATTTTTTAATTAAATGCTACAATTATGATGTTCCATTTAAGAAATGTGACGAATTACGAAAAAGTCTATACTACCTTCTTCACCAGTATTGTAACAAGAAATGGATCGTCTACTTGATTTTTTTTATATAATATAATAATAATGTTTGTAACAGTATTTCAAAGCTGTGATACAAGGCATACTGGGACTCCCTGTTGGTTAGTCTGAAAGTTGTCTTTATACTTTATTTTGTTCATTTTTTTTTTTTAGTGTGGATTCTATTGATGGATTTGTATCTGTACAATGCACATAAATCTATAACGTGTGAATGTATGTTTTGCTTCATTTAATTTGAAAATAAAAAGAATTTTATTTTAAATGAACTTCTTATGTGTGTTCTGCTTCTTATGTATTAATTTTGAGCCAAATAATGTGCTGTTAATTTCTTATACAACTAATGCGACAAATTTTCTGTATGGAACGTTTAAGCGTGATCTAAAGAAGATGCATAGTGCTTTATGAGTTCTATTTATTGGGAATATAATGGAATATTGAAAACTCAGCTAAAACAAATAAGAATCAAGAAAGAATAAGAAAATAAAGCACCAGAAGATAACATGGTTTGGCTTCCAACTTACGACCATGGGATCAACTCTAAAAGAAAACACCCACTATCATTCTTCCTTGTTGGGGCTCTTATAGATGCTTTGGAACTATTGCTTTGGGTGCACCTGTTGTCATTCAGTATGTGAAATTGTGGTTAAAAAGTTGTTCATGCCCTTAATCTAGGAACAAACTTCACAACTGAGGTTTGAAAAATATGGTTTCATCTGTTAGTCCCGTAAACAAGACCTTCCTTAACCTTCAGGTGTACTTATTTTCGACTTTTTCTACCCTCAAATGGACAAGAGATAGAGGTGGTAAATAGAACATTCCAAGAGACCAACGCAATGGGATGCGGTACTACGTCAAACTAAATTTTCTTATAATTATGTGGTGAATCATTAATTCTACTGGGAAATGTCCGCTCGACGTCATTTATGCGAAAACACCACTGTATTATCTTGATCTCGCACCTCTCCCAACTCCTTTGTTAAACAAGAAGGCAGAAGAATTTGCTTCAACAATGAAAAGAATTCATGAAGAAGAAAGAAGCTCAAAGAAAGCAACAAAAAGCAAATGGATGCCGCAAACAAACATTATAACAAGTGAAGAATTTCAATGAAGGTGAACCTGTATGGGTTTACTTGAAGAAATAACGTTTTCCCATTGGTTAAGTCTCATAATAAGCTTAAAGAGAAAAAGATTGGTTATTGGTGCCAACCATGTCATCATTGGTGGCAAGTTGGCTTAAGAAGTCAGTTTTAGTAGCAATATTGTTTGACTGGTATTACCCATAACTTTCGCATTTGCGTTTAATCGAATTTAACCTGAATACTTACTAACTTAAATATTGAGTATTAATTAAGGAACTCTTCGTTTCTTGTTTATCTTAATTACGTTGTACCTAGAAAAGATTTTACTGCAAAAAAGGGGCATCATCGGGAAATGGAGAAACGTACAAGCATGACTAATAGGTAATTAACGATTACTAACAGGGATGCATGAAACACATTCCCAATTTAAGTGACCTTAGCCATAATGGCGACGCATGAAAGACCAAAAGGATGCAAGGACAACTAAGTGCTACTACAGGTATTCTTAGCCTGTGCAAAAGTTGACTTTTCTTCTGACTCTCAAACCAAAGCCCTCGGTCATGTTCAAATCCTCATGCTTCATTCCATTGGGAAGGTTCTAGTCAAAATGGTACAACAACAATGACCTAATTTGAAATTTATATTCTAAAAATAATATCAAAAACTACCCTCGTATTTTAGCCTAAATTTAAGTGGAACCTGAATTTGCTACTTTAATCAACATCATCCCTCAAGTTGTCAAAAAACTATCAAATTATACTAACGGTTCAGAGTAATATAGAAATTTCATGTCAAATTATTTACATTCTAATTTAAAATTCCTAAACTCATTAATCGAAATCAAATTAGAAAAAGAAACAAAAAAAAAAAATAAAATTTGGTTAAAGAAAGTTTTTTGGTTGGTTGGGGTTTAAAGAAATAACGATTTGGGTGGCAGAGAAGAGAATAGGTTTTCAATTTTTTTTTCTAATTTTTTAGGATTAAATTAGGATTTATGTTAATTTATAATTAAAATATTATATTTTATTTGAATAGTATAATTTAATTAAATAATATATGGGTAAATACATTCTTTCACATTTTCGTTAGATTAAAACTAACTGTTGATCAAAAGTTATCAATTTCAGTGATGTTGTTGATTAAAATAACAAACTCAGTTTCCACTTAAAATTAGGTAAAAACAAAAAGATATTTTTTTAAATTGTCTAATTTCATTTTATTTGAATAATATAAATTAATTAAATAATAAATAGGTAAATACATTCTTTCACATTTCCTTTAAAGTTAAAACTAAACATTGATTAAAGTTGACAATTTTAGGAATGTATTTGATTAAAATGGCAAACACAGTTTATGTTAAAATTGGTCCAAAACCAAGACCACTTTCCTTTTTAGGTGAACAAAGACTTTTCTTGACTCTCTCTTACATTTTTATTTATCTCAATCCATTGTTTTACTTTGTGGATTTTCTTAAATTTCATTCCTATTGTGAAATTCGCAAATGCACAAAATCGTAACAAGTAATATAGTGATTTTAAGTTGGATGTCGAACCCACAGGGACTAATAAATTGAGTACTAATTTTACCAGATTTATTACTATTTAGATAAACGAAAGATGATTTCAATATTAAAAACTAGAACTGAAAAATAAACTAAAATTAAATCTAAACTGAAAGCAATGAACTAAATTACTAAGGTCTATGATTTCACCATCACCCATCTGAACTGATTTCTTAATCACACTTCAATTAGATTCTAAGTCTATATTCTGAAAATAACAATTCATAATTCTACCTATAAGTCTTTCTTGAGCACCTACAGAATTATTTGTTATTCCTAACTCAATTATCTCTAACTTGAGTTTAAAGCATTCAAACACATTAAGACTTATGAATTATTTTGTTTAATGTTACATAACCCATGTAAATATCTCTATTTTACATGTAGATTATGGTGGGAGATTATAGGTTCAATTATCATGCAATATCTTTCAATACTACGCAATAACTATGAATCAATTACACAGTCATCAATTGTATAAAAGAGGTAAGCACAAAAATAACACACTCAGAATTTAACCATAGAAAACTAATAAAGTAATAATCAGTAAATATAATCCATAAGCTAGGCTACATCACAACCTCAACGAATAAATTATTTCATAACAAAACTAAAAGCACAAAAATCTAAAGAGTTCATGAGAAAAAAGAAATACAAATTAAGGAGATATAAATTTCTGCAGATTTGGAGAAGAGATCTCTCCTTCTCCTTCTTGAATTGATGAGTCTTGTGTTTTTAGGCTTAGGGAAGTATCTCTAGCTGTTCTCCCTCCTCCAAAACCCTAAAATAATATTTTGTATTTATAGTGGAAGGGTTTTGGGGTGTTTTTAGTCAAAAATGAAGTTCTGGGCACGCGTCCGAGCCACGGCGTAGTTTTTCCATGCCATGGCACAATTGGGCAGAAAAATCATGCCACAGCGTAATCAATATACACCACGGCATAGTTGGAATCTGGATAAACAATAAAAATAAAAGTTGTAGATATTTCTCTTAGCTTTCCAACGCCACTTGAATCACCTCATTCCGATATCGGACAAAGAAGTTATACCCAAAAAACCGAAATATGTTCCTGCAGAAAAATTCTTAGTTTATTTCTTGATTTACTTTTCCATTTTCTTCACCAAATGCACTCCGTTTTGTATGATTCTTTCTCAATCTTTCACCTAACATGAACATAAATAAAAATCACTAAAACAACCATAAAACACTAAAAGCACACAAGGACAACAAGATACTAACATTAAACTCAATTAACAAGGGTTTAAAATATATGTATAATTTACACTTATCAATTCCAAAAGACTATACAAATTTGGATTATTAAGTTGTCAAATTTGATACTTTCTAATTTCCGTTCAGCTTTAGTGAAAATCAAAATGGTCACCACCAATAGTGACTTTATTTTCTTTTCTTTTGTGTCTTACTTTTAAATAGATGATTGTGCATGTGTGATGCTTCGCATCATAACTGAAATTTATTAAAAACTGTAAGTGATAAAATGCTTCGATGTGATGCTTCTCTTTTTCTCATTGTCTTAAACTGTAAGTGATTGTGGATTAGGTGCAAATATACAATTCTTATCGCTGGCGTAGGCTTTTTGGTGGGGCTGAAAACTTTTTTGAAGGTGACGTAACTCGGAATTAATATTATTCATAATATTTAAAATATTAGAATGTGATCAATAATAATTTAATTTTAAGAAAAGAAAATTAATTTATAGAATATATTTATATAGAAATATTAACTTAGATATATTTACGTAGAGATACTAATATGGGGCGCACATGTTTGTTATTGCAACAGTAGTCCGAGTAGTCATAGTGTGATCTTAGTCACCATCACCATTTGTTATTAAAATAATAAAAAAAATCAGAAGAAATCTCACATTGATAGTACGACAAAAAAAGATTCTAAAGTTAATAAAAAAAGTTTACTTTCTTTTTCTTAATTTCCACACTGTGGCGGCCTAGGACTTGAAGAATATCCCATTTGGGGTAAATACATAGACACCCCCCAGGTTTGATCTAAGTAACAATCTCACCTTTGTTATTAATAAAGTAACATAGACACCCCTAGAATTAGAAAACATGGGGGTCTTAACCCATAAAAATAGGGGTCTTAATGTTACTTAAAATATCAAAATG
>JANLJB010030261.1:0-22220 GCA_026212285.1 Bursera cuneata | reverse complement strand
ATTCCCAAGTATGAGTTGACGGTTGAGGATGGGAGGAGGCTTGCCAAGGAGTACAGTAGAGTGTTGATGAGGAGGCATAGAGCGAGGCAGGCTGCGGAGACCACGCTTTTGAGGTTGAAGAAGGAGGCAATCGAGGCTTTGCCTGATGATCTGAAGAAGGCTGCTTTGGTTCCAGATTTAACTCCTTTTCCGGTGAATAGGTTCATGGCAACTCTCACGCCTCCCATTGAAGGGTACTTGGAGAAAATTAGAGAAGCTACGAGGAGAAGCTCTGGCAATCAAAAGCTTAGATAATTGGAGGTAAGATATTGTGCGTGTGTTTTTTCTCTTTTTCTGTGAAGCTTTATGCACAAACAAACTACTGAAAGGTGTTCATGAAACTTAGAATTGTGGTCTGGAATCACACAATTAGGATTTCACCTTAATTTACTTGAACTTAACTAAAATTTCAAAAATCCAAAGCTCATTAAGGTACAATTGGTTGCATGATTGTTGGTTGTTGTCTACTCCAAAGGTGAAGCCTTTGCTTGCATGCATTGAACTCTGAATCTCCTCTTCTATGGAGGAGAAAGTACCATTTAGCTGAACATAATATAATTATGTACTGTGGAAACAATGAATGAAGATGGGAACAAGCTTGCAGTCCTCGATGTGTTATGCAATATCACCCACCTGACTTGAGTGTGAACTTGCTAGTGAAGTGTTATCCGATTGACGGAATGGTCTTGACGCAGCCATGGAAATGTTCATCTTGCTTGTTTCATTGTAGGAAAGCATAATGATTTGAGATTCTTATTTTCTAGGTTTTCATTCTATGATTCCTCTGCATATTCTTTGATAATCTAGTTGATTATTTGGTTTTCAGGTTTATAATATTCATGATTATCTTGTTTTAAGAAATCCTAATGCCATTGGGGGATAGATTGTGTTCTTTTCCTCAATTTCTTTTTGAAAGCACATTTTTCCTACCTCGGACTCTTCTTTCTTGAACTTCTCTCCATTCAACTCAAAATTTCAAGTTACTAATGATGGGTATTGCTTTGTATTTTCCAGAGTTACTATAGACATCACGACCGATAACAACTAATTTCTTTACAATTGTTCAAGTGTTACCATCGAACAAATTTCTTGTGAAATTCTAATCTAATATCAAAGACCAGATTTCTTCTCTACACATCTAAATTCTAAAATGCCTAATTCTAAAGTTGTCCTAATCAAGTATGCTTATGTTGTTTTCTAGTTTTATAATCATAAGTGAACCTGGTGTTGCTAAAAAGACATCATACTGTTGCCTTACCCTAGATGAGGTAGATTTCAGTATGATCACCAATTGAAAAAGCATGAATTTCTAATTTGCACACTGAATTTCGTACAGAAGTGTTCACTTTGAGTAATGTTATACTTACGAACTTTGTATACAAACTTTTATATACGATTTGATTTTGCTCAGTTGTTACACCATTTATTCATCACCTTTTACTGTTTAACTTTTTCACTTTTACTCAGTCAATCATCTCAAGCCACATCAAGTTGTATATGAAGTTTAAGTCTAGTGTTATTCATTCCCTACTAGTGTGGTATATTTACTTTAGTTTGTTTTTATTATTCAGGTAGTGGGGCTTATACTTCACTAAAGTGTGTATTCTATATTCTCTGGCACATTATTAGCCATGCACCTGAAATTCTAGGATTTAGGATGTTACTAGAACTTAGAAAGCCGTTCCTTATGAGAAAGCATGAGATTTTTTTTAAAAAAATATTCTTTTTAACAAAAGGCTTGAGATGATTAAAGTATTTTGGGAATGCTGATCTCCAGTATGAAAAGGCTTAATATTTGTCATTGTATCTATTCTGGTGCAGATGGAGCTGTGCTTATAAAGCAAGAGAACTTAAATTGATTACTTGTTCAGATGCTTTTGTTCGTGGTTTCAAGGGATAGTTTAAGAAGAAATGCAATGATTTTGTTGAAACTAGAACCTTCTCTATTTCCCCTTTTTCTTGGTAGTTTTCGTTACATTTATCATCTACTTCTCTACTTATGTATTTAGTTTCTCTAATCTCTGATACTAATGCACAAAAATAAGAATTTGGCTATCTTGGGTCAAAACCTGGTTGATCAACGTGATTGAAATTGTTTTTGTTCTCTGAACTTCCCATCTGGAGGGTTGCACTCTGCAGTCCTCTAAGGGGATCATGTACATCACCAAGAGACTCTTCATGAAATCCCACTAGAGCAAATTTTGTCGCTTTTAATTGAATTAGAGCTTCCAAGCTATCTTGAAAATTAAAATTGTGGAGGAAATAGTAAAAGAGAAAGTTGGATCCCCGATATTTCAATTATCCTGAGATTTTGTAATTAAAAGATGCCTCTTAATTTAACTTAAGGACGGTTATATCCCGTTGATTTCTTTGTCAATTTAGGTGATTGGATAGCAAAACTCATTCTCCTTTACAATTGCGGACTGAAGAGGAAAAAGAATTTATAAAAACCATTAGATGATATTAAAATTAATTGTTCATATTATTTATGAGTTAGATATTTTTATTTTTTAATATACAATCTCTTTTTATTTTTTAATACTTTATTCTTTTTTATAATTTCTTTTTAAGTTTTTAATATTTTGTCTCTTTTCCTCGTTCTTTCTCATTAAAATATAGTTTTCTCTTAAATATATGTTATATCACTTGTATTTAATTAATTTTAGTTTATTCTAATATATTTATTGATGCAAAAGTAAAATATTTACATTATCTTAAAAAAAAAAAACAAACCTTAAAACATATAATTAAGTATAAAAATTTAAATTTTGTAAAAATCTGAAAAAAAAAAATCCTTATACTTTATTATATTTATTCTAAATCCACTAATATTATAAGGCTCAAAATTTATTTAATCTAACTCTAGTAATATATTTTAATTAAAAAATATATTTTGATGATATAGAAGAAAGGGAAGAGACAAAATATTAAAAGCGTTGAGATAGATTTTGTAAGAAAGAATAAAGTTTATTTATTATCATTATGTAACTTACTATCCATTTGAATTTCATGAGTAATTTGAATAATTTGTTTTAATATTATCTAACGGTGTATTAATTGAATGATAAGGTGAATATATGAAAATCAAAATAATAAATATTGATTTATTCACTATATATTAATTAAATGATAAAGTAAATATATGAAAATCAAAATAATAAATATTGATTTATTCACCTTATCAATCATTTGATATTACATCGCTTTATGTACAAACTTTGTATAATTAACATTACTTATATTTAGATACTAGTTGTCCACCCTTCATCAATTTTGACCAATAATTAAAATAAATTTGAAAATTATAAAAATATCATTACTTATACCCAATTATTATTATTAAACTCTCTTTTAACTTTTAAAACAATCTACCTTTAATACTTATAACGAGGTCCTCATTTCTTGTTGATTTTTTTTATAAAAAGAAAAAGAAAATTTGTTTGGTAAGTCTTACCAGTGTTGAATGGGTTGAAATGTGTTATTGGTTTGTACTTGTGAAAACATCGAAATATTCAAACATTTGAGTTCTTTTCTCTTGTACCAACATTGGTTTTTTAATTTTGCAACCATGGCTACAGATGAAGAGATGAAGCCTTTGTTTCTTCTCTTATTGCTGAATCTTTGGAGTCTACTCAGAATGGAGATGCACTTCTCGCTGAAGATTTAGCCTGGGTTGATTCTTAGCTGATTAAAGATCCCGAAATTTCAGAGGATAATTGAAATGCCCTGAAGGTAGAGGAAGAAGAAAGAAATAGTTTTACCGTTATTGCTTTTTGATCTTCCTCTGTTACCTCAATTGCAAACACATACCATGGGCGTCGTCGTCATCTATGAACAAGAATGGCACTGGAAAAAAAAGGTCATGATTCGTCGCGTGAGTTGTTTGGCAACAAAGAAGAATAATGGTGAGTGTATTTTGTACGGCTTGAGTTGTTTAGATTTAACATTGATTTTCTTTGAGGTTAAAAAAGAATTTACATTAAAATAAGTGAATGTCAATGATATATATTATTATTATTTAAGTTTCTTTTCATCGTTGAATTGGCATAGATGAATCGCGGATAGTTAATATAAAAAATTAAATTAAATTTTAGATTACAAAACTTATCTTATATATATACTATTCTTAAGATTGAATTTGAAAATATAGGATATTGAATAACTATAACATTGACGAATTAAGAATTAAGATAAGAGACAGATTTATTAAAGTCTATAACAATCGCAAAACTATTTACATGTCAACAACAAAATTACCAAATCATTTTCTGTTGTTTGTTTAAAAATAATAAAATAAGAAATAAGAATCACATTATTCCAAAAAAGAAAATTAATCATTTTTATCAATCACTCATTAATTATTTTTTATTCTTGACCAGAATCAAAATAAAAAATATTATAATATTTTTTATAAAAATTAATAAATTTAAAAAAGATTATAATATTTTTTTTAAAAAAGTTAATAAATTAAAAAATACATTTAAAAAAGTTATAATATTTTAAAAAATTAATAAATTAAAAAAGATTATAATATTTTAAAAACTTAATAAATTAAAAAAGATTATAATATTTTTAAAAAGATTAAAAGAGAAAAACAAATAAATACGACAAAGCTGAAAATTAATATTTTATAATAATACTAATATATATTATTTTTTATTATTATTTATTTTATATATTTTTATAAAAAATAATTTAAAAAATTAATATTGATTTCGATTCTAAACCTCTCTAATCCAAATAACTTCCAAAGAAATTAAATTTCAATTTCATATTAAACCAAACAAGAATAAATAACTATTCTGATTTTATTTTCATCCGATTTCGATTTCGAAATTCAAACCAAACGAACCCTAGAAATACAATAATCTTGCACTCGAATTCAACTAGTAGTTCCTCTTTAATATTATTATATTTATTAATTTTTAGACAGCCCATAATTACGTCCCCAAAAAAATTAAATTAAAATTAAACATTCAAACTAAAATTCATAGTGTAATGGGTTTACAAGCAATCGTTTACCCTACCTCGAAAACAAACAATGCCTCGATTACTTTTTAGTCGAAATACTTAAAAAGAAAAAAAAATTAAATATATTATCCAGACGGTTTTGAATTTTTTCGTAAGCCGGCCAACAAGTTCTCCTTTCAAGCTGTTACGGTACCGAAACACAACTGATGTATGTAGCAAAGCCAACGTACCTGCAGGCTTTTTAAAAACAAACAGTAAAAATTGATGTATAACGAATAATAACCCCCCGCCCAAAAAAAAAACAAAGGTGAGATGCAGTATGGTGACCACAAGCTCTTTCATTTTTTCTTTTTTCCATTCGGGGCTGAATGAGTGTGACTGATAAAAGCTAGAATATTTCCATCATACGAACAAGGATATCAACAGAAATCGATCAACATTAAAACGGAGGATGGGTTATATATAACTTACATTCAGTAAGACCCCTACAATAAACTCTGAATGTCAATTTCCAAAAAAGAGCACGGATCAGCAATGTCGAAGTTGTTCAAAACCTGAAAGTCACATTTGACAATCAAAACCCAAATTCTCAGAATTTCAAGGGACTGACTCCCACTTCAGGCAGAGATTATAAGCAAAACACATTACATGAATATTAAATTATACAATAAAATAAGATAAAAACGGAGAATATTGACGTCCAAATATAATGCAGCTCAACCGATTGATTATTAAGTACCTCAGGATGCACAATACCAAAAATGCCAATTTGCTTCCCTTTGTACGTAATACTGGCTTGTCTACCCGGAAGAAACTCAGGCTCCTACAGAACATCAAGATAGTGAATACATTGTCAAGCATGCTCAGGACTATAAAGAAGGGGTATCATAGAGAAAATACTTACATCTGAACGTTTAATATAATACCCTGTATCATCACCCACTGGAACAAATGGAGTTCCTGTGACCTCCATTATTCTGTCAACTAAGCAATGGATCAGCTGCAAACAACAAAGTCAAAGTAGTCAAAATCACTTTAGCTTTAGATGTTTAAATCACTTGTACAGGACAATGGTTTTCATAGATTGAAGACCCATTTGTATATGAACGAATGGTAATTTGCTTAAGATTGTAGAGCTTGAAAATAATGGTTTAGTATAACTTCTTTATATGCTAACAAAGTTTAAGAGATTCTGCTAGTTTAACCCTCTTTTTTTTTTTTTCCCGAAACTTGAATGGTTTCACACTCATCAGAAAGGTATTTCCGACAGTTCATGCATGAATCAAGCACAAAATGTTTTGGGACATCGAGAAAAGATCATAGGCACCTCTTTTAGCTAAATGTATTTTAGCCAAAGATATTTGACATAAGTTTAAAAATATAATCCATAAATAACCAACTCTGATAGTTAATAGTACTTATTCTTACTAGTAACAGTTATTATATGGAAGAACAGAAAAATAATATGCATATATCATCATAAGAAAATGGTATCAATAAAAAACAATCATAAAACTATTACGTAATTTACTGAAGGTAAAATTCTCAGCAAGAATGGCAAGAAGATCATACCTCAAATCCTGAGTTAGCACCACAGTATAGTGCTGCTAGTAGGCGACGGCATGATGCCCCAACATCTTTCTTCTCATCCAACAGAGCTATATCACCCACTTCAAAAATCTAGAACCAAACCACAGAAATCATGATAATAGATGTTTGAAAACACAGGATGATGCTCTCATCCATTTTTGCATGATAAAGCAGAGAGAATATTGGAAATGTTTCAAAAGTATAGGCTTAGCAACAGTATAGCAAACATTAGAATCACAATCCCAGGAGATTAACACTACATATCACTTGCAGAATTTGTGTCGTAATACAACTCATCTATTTGGTAGATAGTTCCAAAATATGCCACATTCATACCTAAAAACGAAAGTTTTACCTTTATTGGCTTTGGATGGTCTTTGTTATGTCCAACAGTTTTCAATATACCAGGCATCAGAGTGGTTCGAACAACCTGCAAAAATTCATGAAGCAACTTTGAATAAGTATTGAAGACTTAACAAGTAAAATGCTATCTAAAATGAGCTTATTATGGGCTTATTTTATATAGTCTGTGGACCTTTCTGTATCTTAAGGATGATTTCTATTAGAATTGTTTCCCTTCAATTTTGATTCTTTGTAGACACCTGGTCCAAAGATGTATCTCATCTTTTTTTTTTTTTTCATTTTAATACAATGTTTAGAGTTTCCTATGAAAGTTTGACCTTTAATCATTAAATGAAATATGACAGAAATGTAATACAAGCCAATTGTAGTCCAACATAAAAGAACAAGATATACAAACCTCAAAATCAGATGAACGAGGATTTCCAATAATGACTGTTTTCTCATCTTTTCGGTTCAACATAGAGGAAAGCTCTTTTTGAGAGCATAAAATCCATGTTAACACCTCCGTAAATCCATTCATTGCAATCTAAACAGAATATATAACAGAAAAATTATTCAACAAAAAATGCAAAAGTACTAGGAAAAGATGCAGCCTAAATGTAGAGCATTATCATTCCCGTACCTCCGATCTTATAAGATCACTGAACTCATTCAAGGGCAGTGGTTTCACTGATGCAGGCTTTCTCTTTGGAATGTTATTGTACCCATAAGCAATTGCAACATCCTAAAAGGGAAAATTTTGCCATATTATAAGCCCAACTAGCTTAGCAGACTTAAGAAATCCAAAATAAGTCTGCATATTAATATCAATACCTCCATAACATCACACGGGTGCAGAACATCACTTCTTGTTGGAGGTATAAGTACATTAATCTTGTCACCTTTCTTATCACTTAATGCAGCCTTCAATTGCATTCTGTTCAACAAGCTAGTGACCTGACAGGTAGGGGAAAAAAACAACAATATAACAATTACACAAAATACACTGGCATTTCATTTGATAACCAGAGTATAAAACAAACAGAGAAGATGCAACACTGATTGCAATAACCCATACATAAGATAACTTATACTGAGGATCTACTGAGAAAGCAAACAACAACTAATAGGTATTATCATTTTGAAAACTTTGAAGGCATGGGAAAGCAAATCATCATGAAGATCAATTGTAACAAAGATATTATTATACTAGAGTAAGGCAAGCAAGATATTGCCATCAAAAAACATCATCCATAAAATAAAACATTTTTTCTAGCCTTACCAATAAGTAGAAGTTACAGAACAAAATCAAAGTATATATATAGGCACTCACATCCCTCATGAATCTAGATATCCTCACTAAACTGCTATATAGAGGTGCTTTATATATATGTAGAGTTAAGATCTTTTTACTTAAAATAAATACATATCCATTCACTGTTTTATCCAATGGTAGAAATGTAGAGTCAAAAAGGAAATTTTCATTTTGCCAACTCAGCAACTCTATGCATCTCTGGATCAAGATCCCCTCAAGTTCTGTACCAGGAGTTTTGATAGAGCCTAAAAACTGTGTGGTCAAAGTACTCATGGGAAATGATATCCCAGTAAGTAGCCCCAAGAGGAGTTGAACCTTTGACCACCTGGTTAAAATTAAATGGTCTTAACCATTCAGCCTAACCTTTGGAGTTGGCATCAAATATGTTTTGTTTAAATGACATTAATTGGTGCTTCAAATCAGCAATGTTTCAGTAATGTAGGATAAGAAAGGTAATTACAAGATGAGCTGGTATATGTAATAAAGAAAATGCTACACTTTAACAAAAAAATTCAACCTCATTACATGACAACAGAAGAGATGAGAGAAACCAGAAACTACAGTACCTCATCTGCCTCCAGAGAGACTCCAATTGCACCATTAATGTAAGGTAGAGAAACTTCCATGTTGAAGACTGACAAATCAGGATAAATATTTGACCTGCCAGCAGCATCTATCACTTCAACTGGTTCCACTTCATATTTTCTTTTACAATATGCAGAAAAAGCAGTTACCTATGAGAACAAAGGAAAATCAATCTACAATCACCTACCAGTAACTAAGAACTTCAAAAGGGTAAGCAAAAGCAATTAGAACTTAGAAACACTTACCATTGTGTTCAAAACAATCTTGGCCTTTGTCAAATCAGTGGCTGTACATTCAATGAACACATTCTTGGTCTTTAAAGTGATTGCTGAATGAGCACCATTAATAATTGGTGGTAAAGACAAAACAGTTCTATTAAGGAACAAAGAAACTATATGTTATTTCAAAACCCTTAAATTTGTTAAGGCAGAAAATAATAGTAATAATAAAACGCAATTATGAAATATCAAGAAAGCATAACATTAGGTAATAAGATTATAACTATACATTGCAATGCTTCCTAATTATTCCACTAACTTGTAAATCTTTTGTTGGAACACTGGTTCATTCTATCAGTTTTGAATTCTCTTTTGATTGAAATATAATCATTTTGTTTCCTCCCAAGAAAATGCATCTTCATTAAAAGCAAGTGTACGAACTCACTCAAAATCTTTAAAGCACATAACCTTAAATCCAGACAAAATCAGAGGAAACCAGTGGAAGCTCAATAGATATAACAATATGATTTCACCGGCCTGTTAACAGAACTCAAAATTATAATTGCACCAGCACTATCAAGAAAGATGTCATACCTATTTTGGTCATATAAGACAGGGTACACCGGCGAGTTTTCAATTATGTGCAAATACTTCTTCAGTTTCAAATCTGACTGCCAAATATTGTATTGTAGAAGACAAATCAAGGTTAGCATAATATGTATTTTTAAGAGTTATCTTAAAAATATAATAAAATGAAAAAAATGTGCAATACATGTAAATCTTGCACAAAGTATGAGCATAGAATTATGGAAAAATGATAATTGCATCAACTGATGTGTGTGGACTTGCAAGGCACACCAAGTCTCAGGATACCAGCCTATATTGCATTTTAGCAGGCAGACTCCATGTCAGTTACAATAGCAACATATTCAGTTGCACCTTTGGAAATATGATATTTTTGTAGGCGGGCATAGATGGTCAAAGGTCAATTAAATGCAAGAGTACAGAAATTATCAGTCCCATCCTCCACATAACAATACAGATAAACAAAAATGAAGTCTCAGAAAACAGGACTCACTTTGTAAAATTCCATTAGCTCATCAGCTCTGAAGTTCCTTGTCTAAATACAAAGAACAGAAGTCACAAAAAATCAGTTTTAGCATGATGTTCTAGTAAACCAAAAGGAAAGATGAAAAAAGATTTCAACTGCAGATTAAAACATATAGTACTTGTTTGAAAACAGTGGCAACAGTATTATGAAGTCAAATTTCAAATATAACTAATTACCTGCTTTAAAGGCACAAAATTTATGTCTGAGGGTGGCAAAGCCTGAAAACAAAGACAAATGTATGTTTCTCACTATCTCATATGTCCAATAACACTTTTTGAAATATTATGGAAATAACCAAATAAGAGCACCACTTTTCTTTTCATAAATAAAATAATAAAATAAAAATCAGATTATCCATAAATTTACAATAATTAATGCCTAACTGGAAAGTCAGATTAGGAAAGAAAGATGATTTGTTCCAGAAAAAGCCATCCAATATTTTCTTACTGCAACTACGAGTATCATTAACCCACAGAAGTAAGGCCAAAAAATGAGCTAGCTAAGAAAAGCTCATCCATCATTTTTTACAGTAAATAGAAGCACCACTACCCCATAGCAGAACTCAACTAGGAAGCTTATGGTTTCAAGGCTCTTTCACAAACTACTCCAACAGACAAAAAATTTGCGACATCCACGACCCCAAATCCAAAACTTCTAAGGCAGCAAGGACAAGCTGACTGAAGCAAGATGCTAAAATCTCACATTGCCTAGTTAGAGGGAATCGTCAAGTCCCTTATCAATAATGCTTTGAAATCCGTGACTCCCTTTGGAATACAGGCAATAATGTCACTATTGAGGCTTTTGTGATAGAAGCTAGAATTATCTCAGGACTAAACATAGGTGATGAAACTTGTCCAACCCATTCATGTAATATCTCTATTAGATCAACCAAGATAACATGTGAGACTTTCTGACTTTTGAGGGAGCAAGAACAAGATCAATGAGGTGAGATATGGACCTAGAGTACCAAATATTACTAGGCTAAAGCAAATTGGGCTATAAATATGGACCTTCATCCCTTGTAAGTAAAGGATGTGATATAAAACCACGAAATTATGAGACAAAGCATATAAAAGAATAAGCATGTGATCCATGAAGCCTACAAGACTAATCTACAACTTCCTATTGCAATTCCAAGAAAGAAAATGAACTTCAATAAAGGAATATTATATTTATAAAGTGATAATCTAACATCATCTTAATAAATTGATATTTGTGAGATAAAAAAAAAAGGAGCAAGGTTTTTAGAAAATCCCAGATCACGTTAATGCATTTCTTCTGTTTCTTATCAAACAATAAAACGGCACAAGAGTTGAAGAAACCCACCTCATATGTGAAAGGGCCTTGTAAAGTGTCCAAGTCATGTGTACCAATTGCAACAAGGGTTCTTCGCCTTAATCAAGAAATATATGCACGTATTTCAAATACATATACTCTTAATAGAATTTTAGTAAAGAAGAAATGATGAACAAATATCCAGCAAATCAATTTGACACGTATAAAATAGCAATTAGAGATATAACAAGATTTTAACTATGTTCACAAAAAAATAACGATAATATTAACAGCAAGAAAACTGATTTATAGGAAATCAACTACTGTAGCAGTTGTAAGACTAATTACTGTTAAAGTAGCAGTTGTAGCACGTAGAATCATTCTCTACATATTTTGTTGATTAATCTATCTATCTAGATCCTCAATAATAAGGTACTTTATTCAAAATTCTTCACATCACAATAATTTATGCACATTTGCATGCAGATAGAAAACGAGCTCAAGACACATAAAAAGTAACCAAAACATAAACCAGAAAATATTACCGACAAATGTTCTGATGAAGCTTATCTTGGAGATCGATGAAGCTATTATAACTAGCTTCATCAAAAGTTATGTCTCTTAAGACAGCACAAACAACAAAAGGACGAATTAAAGATGTCTGCAAGGATTAAAAAAAGACAACACAGTAAAAAAATAAATACTGAAGCATTCAAACCAATGATCATTTTTTCCTAATATATGAGAAAATTATATTAATTATGATGAATTTGCTAATACCTCTGGTTTAACGTGCATTTGAAGCATTGACTTTTTGCCAATGTCAGCAAGTGTGTACATGGGTATCTCCTGCTGCTTGTTGAAAACACGGAGAGCTTGAGCAATCCCTTCCAGGCAGAGCAAATCATATCTGGACAGAAGTCAAAAAATAAATCATACAGTCTCAAAACTAAACACGGATGGGAGTCTCCAAACAAAAAACATTAAAAATCGTTCGAACTTGTGAGTGTAACAGAGTGAGACGTTGTGTGTTAAAAGTATCACATTTCACGCTGCGAAAGATCCTTCTATGTAGTAGCAAATTAAAAATAAAAAAGAATCCAAATTGTAATAAAACTCCCTTATTGATGCAACATTTTTCTTAACTATATATTGAAACGAAGAATACCTGTTGGCAGGGACTTCAATTTTGTAAATGACTTCTTCATCACCTTCATCTCCTTCTTCTTCCAAGTGCTTCTCTTTTCTAATTATAGCTTTTTCAGTAGTCTAATAAGCAATTAGAAAACAAATTCAACACATTACTAAATTTCATCAAGACTCACTGCATTCGCTACAATTAACTCATAATAAAAATGCTTTAAAAAAAATATGAATAGGTTCAGTAAGCTTACCACGTCGTCAAGTTCGATGCCGAAACAGAAGCATAGATCGTCGAACTCTTCCTGAGCTGAGAAAATAAAGGCAAGTGGAGTGATTATTAAATGAGGTCATAATCTAAGAGAAACGGTTGATTAAGCCTAGAGCTTACTGTAAGATTTGCCTAGGGCTGCGAACAGACGGTCCCTGCCCACGCTCACAGTAGGCATGGTAGCGTCTTCCTCGCTCTCCGAGTCTCCGACGATGAGCAGTCCACAAAAACCCTACAAATTGACTGGGCGCTGAGTCTGGCAAATTAGCTTATAATATTGGCTCCACATTGCGCGGCTTCGGGTCCCGATTATGTTTTCGGTTTTGTTTGTGAGACGCTATTGACCCGAACCTCACCCGTTTTCCCTCTTTAAGTCAATTGCCCCTGACACTTACAGTAATTTTTAAGTTCTTCAACTGACCCCCTTACTTTTAGGGTAAATTTTAGAGAACCCATTACACACCCTTGAAGTTTTCATAGTTCATTGAAACTCTTCTTTGTTAATTAAGTAATGAAAAACACCCTTAAAATCTTTAAGAATCCGGCAAAATGCCATGCATGGTGAATGATGAGATGCAGAGGACATGCGATTTTGTGATGATTTTAGAATCTATCAATCTAATCAACTACAAGAATTCTCAAAGTGCTTCCTACATTAAATCATCTCCCTTCAAGGTAAATGCATTGCCGCCAAACTCCATATTTTTTATTAAAATTTTGAGATATTTCTTTGGGCCCCCCAAAGAATTTTTAACAATATCAGTATCTCATTGATTCAAAAACTACTATTTACGTCCAAAACATAGGAATAAATCTAGACACCCCCGAGGTTTAACCTAAATAACAAACTCACCTTTATTATTCATAAAATAATATAAAAACCCCAATTTTGATATTGTAAGTAATATTAAAACCCCCATTTTTACAGGTAAAGACCCCCATATTTTCCAATTATAGGGGTGTCTATGTTACTTTATGAATAACAGAGATGAGTTTGTTACTTAGACTATATCTTAGGGGTATCTAATTTACCTCCCAAAACATATAAAATTTCTAGTTGCCTCCTCTCTCTTCCCTTGATCTTCATCGAACCCTTCTTACCTCTTCATTTTTCCTTTTCTTCTTCACGACAACTTCACAAACTTTTCTCTTTCCCTTCTCTTCTGTTGTGTACCTTCTCCTCTTACTCAACGAACCTTTTGCTTCCTCCAAACCCCTCATTATTTTGATAATTCCTTCGTTATCTTGAGCCCAATCCAAGTCAATGGCGATCACAGCCACAATATCTTTAGGCGCTTGCCTTTGTTTACTTCATTTCCACAGTAGTCTTCAACTTCAACTAATTGTGGAGGCGGATAGTTGAGATCAAAATCCATTCGAGGCTTCTCTTTCTAATGATGGGTATTTGCTTGAACCGCTTCTTCACTAGCATGTTGAGAAGGAGAGGAAGAAGAAAATACGTAAGGGCTTTCACTTTCAGTAGCCATGTGAAAGATGAGAAATAGTGAAGAAAACTAACAATCAGGTGAAGGTTTAATTAGAGTTGTGAAGGAATTTAATAATAATGAGATTTGTTGGCAAAGTATAGAAGAAGAAGAAGAGGATAGAATCCAGTTGCAAAGAAGGATGTAGATTGATTTGGATGTCGAGAGAGAAAACGTTGAAATTTTTGTTCTAATGGGTTTGATAGGTAACGAAATTTGGCTTGTGTGCGATGTTGTGGGCTGCCGTATTGGTGGTGCCTTGTTATATGGTTGAGATGGTGGGGGTTGTTGGGGCTGCGATAGCTTTCGGAATGTAGTGTAGGGGCTGCCATGGTGGGGATGAGACTGTTGATAGCGGTTGTGGCAGTTTTGTGTATGATTTCTTTTATGGGTTTCTGGATTTGGATGATGGAGAAAATCAAAAGAAGGACGTGATTTTGGATACTTGGGAGGTTAAGGGAGACTATGGTAATCATGTTATTTTTTTGGGAGGTCACGGTAGTTTTAAAATTAATGTGACGTTGATTCAGAACAAATTATTTTGGGGGCTGAGAAATAACCTTTAATTTTAAGAAATTATATATTTATTTTCATCAATCTTTTTATCTTTTTTATTTTAAGGTTTTCCTATATTATATTTTTATAGATTTAATGGGTTTCTTTTTCTATTTATTTTTTTAATCACTACACGTCCCAAATGTCCAATGGTCATGATCAACTGTTTCATCTAATTTAAGGCTTTCCTAAGCATAATTTGTTTTGTTAGATATTTTACATTTAATTCTTTTCCTGATAAAGTACTTATTCAAGCCGTGGGGTGATAACAAATTATTATTATTATTATTATAAAGGAGGTTATTAAATTTGGAGAAATGGTTAGAAATAACCCAAAATGAAACGATCCAAAATTAGGAGGTCTTTTAAAAAAAATAAAATTCCAGGTTTTCTTTGATTTGATTAATCATTTACAGTCTAGTGATAAAAATAAATCTTCATATATAATATATAAATCATTTTTCTCTTCTTTAATACTTTTCAATAGATGAACAGTTGTTGCAAAATTGTTAGAATGTTGCCGGATAAGAGGTAAATACATAGACACCCCCGAGATTTAGTCTAAGTAACTATTCACCCCTGTTATTCATAAAGTAACATAAAGACCTCTATTTTGATATTTTAAGTAACATTAAAATCCCCATTTATACAGGTCAAGACCCCCATGTTTTCCAATTATGAGAGTGTTTATGTTACTTTATAAATAACAGAGATGAATTTGTTACTTAGGCTAAACCTTGGGGGTGTCTATTATTTACCCCTGCTGGATAATTAGCATACAGGAGAGAAGAAGGGAGTATTATATAGGTGGGGTATAATTGTTATTCATTTATGTTTGGTTAGAAAAATAATTGAAAACCTCATGTTGGTCATTTTTTAAAAGACCCCCTAATTTGGGGTCTTTTTTAATTGTCATTAGATTTTTACTTGACATCTTCTCAAATGACTAGTTAAGGTGAGATATTAGTGAAATTTTCAAATAAAATTAAAGTATAATAATTAATTAAGAACAAATGATTGAACAAATAATTAATTAAGAATAATATTAAATATATAAAATTTTCTATAAAAATTTATATGTCATAAAATAAATGAGAAAATAATAGACAAGAGTCGATAAAGTATAAATACATTTGTTATGCTATATTAATATATTGATGTGGTTCATCAATATAATGGTGAGTTGATAGATGAATTTTTAATAACTTACAAAATTTTAAATTTATTTTATTTGAAACTTTAACAAGGGAAAGAAAGAAATAAATAATATTATGAAAATATTAAGTTTATAATTAACTTGTCAATCCACTATTTGATAAATATTTTTATGATGAATCGTGATAGGTCAATTAATTAATAATATCGTATTAGTTCGTATACCAATTTTATAAATGCATTATTATTCAATTTAAAATAATAATATCACACTTACAATTTTTTTATTTTTTTATACAAATAATTCAAACAAACTTATATAACATGGTATGATTGGAGGCCTAATTGTGAAAAAAGTGTAATTTAGTAGATAGGGTATTTGAAAAAATAATCATGTTTCTACAAAATTTAGATATTATTATCACAATTTGACAAATCAACAATTCTTTTTTACTTTTGATCTCTAATTTAAGTTATATTTTACCTATAACTAGTCGGTTTTGACACTTGACAACAAAATGACTTGTCGGTCTGTCGAATTTTTTTGACGGTGTAGTTATTTTTCAAATTATTGCCTTAGCTTTTTATCATTTTTTTTATAATTTGTATAATAGTAATGTTATGGGTACAAAGTCTGTATCCTAACTGATGTGACATCATATAAGTAGTAAGATAAATACATGAAAGTCAAAATAATAAATACTGATAAATTCATATTACCACTCACATGATGCTACATTATAATTGAGATACATACTTTATCTTCATCGTATTATTGTTTTTAAAGAGATAACAACATTAATTAAGATTGAATATATAATAATTATGCAATAACATCATACAAATTTGTGTAAGTGTTTATAAGTCTCTACTTATTTGAAAAGGACCAAGTAATAACTTTACAACTTGTGATAAATCTTAATAGAAAATCATGATTATATCAAAAACTACATTTGTATTTTGACATAATTTTAGGCGAAAACCATGTTTGTTATTTTAATCAAATATACCTCTAAAGTTGTCAACTTTTGGTTAACCATTGTTTTAACCCTAACGTAAATATGAAAAGACTTATTTACCCATATATTAGTTAATTAATTTATATTATTTAAATAAAATATAATGAGACAATTTCAAAATTATTCTTGTGTTTTGGCCTAATTACAAGCAAAACTTGAGTTTGCAATTTTAATCAACAACACCACTTAAATTATCAACTTTTGATCAACCGTTACTTTAACCCTAACGGAAATATGAAAGAACGTATTTGTGCTCATATTATTTAACTAAATCATATTATTAAAAAAAATATAAATAGTATAATTTTAAATTAACATAAAGCCTAATTTAATCACAAAAAATTTAAAAAAATTGAAAACCTATTCTTTGATCCGCCACCCAAACCATTTTTCCTTCATACCCTAGCCAACAAAAAAACTTTCTTTCTTAAAACCCTAACCAACCTTTCAACCCTCTAAATTCCACCTCAACCCCGAAATTGATACAAGGGAAGATACAATGCAGCCAAATCAACCACGAGTGCTGTGTTTGAGGTTGGTGCGGCAATATTTTTTTTTGGGTGGTTTCCTATTTTATTTATTCTTGTTTCTTTTTCTAACTTGATCATGATTAATTAGTCTATGAATTTTAAATTATAATATAAATTATTTGTTATAAAATTTATATATTACTCCTAATTGTTAGGGTAATTTTTAATGAAAAATTTTATCTAATGATTTTTTGATAACTTAGGAGACGTTGTTGATTAAAGTAACAAATTCAGATTCTATCTAAAACTAGGTCATAACACAATGATTGTTTTATATTACCCCAATTTTAAATTATAATGTAAATTAGATACAATAAAATTTCTATAATACCCTCAACCCTTGGTATAATTTTTAATAGAAACTATTAGATAATGATTATGTAACAATCAAACATAAAATTCGACTAAATATAAGGATAATTTTTAATATTTTCCTATAGAAATTTAATAGTTTAGTTTTTTTATTTTTTTCGTAAAAGGACAAATTATATTCTTATTGATCCATAAACCCTTCATGAAGGAATTAAATATGTTAAGAGGAGAATACCTGCGTTCTTTTGTCGTTTTTTTTGCTTTTTCACTATTACAATAATTTTTTTTGGTAATTTTTATCTATATACTTTAGAAATCATACTCTAATACACTTGGATGGTATCATCAATTCAGTAAACATAATATTGAGGACAAATTTTTTTTTGTTTTTATCAAGATAATTAAAAGGGAAAGTGTGACATTAAATGCGTCTTCCAAGCAAGTGGACATAATTCTTCCAACTTTAGAGGACCAACAAGAATATAAAGCCTCCGTCATACCAATTTCTGTTAATCATCACATGCCACAAATATCTCTACAAATAACATTTTGTTTTATTTTATTTTATTTTTTAAAAATAAGTTGCCATGTATAATAATTACATCCAAAATTGAATTGATTTAGAGGAGAAAAGAATATTACACACGCTCTCTCTGTCCCGCGGTTACAGGTTCTCTTCGCACTCTTCTCTCTATCAATCTTTGTTTGTGTTCAAAGTTTTCGATTCGATCTGGATTTCTAACTGCGGCGAATTTCCAATCGTCTGTGGATTCGGATTCCCAGGATTTGGTTGGCTGGTCGGTTTGGCGATTGGTGAATTGGCAACTAGGGTTTCTAGGTTCGCAGATCTGAATTTGGAGGCGATTTCGGCGTCGGATTGCGAGGATGTTTTGGCGTATGGCGGGATTGTCCACTGCGTCTCCAGTGAGTGTTCTGGTTTTGCTTTGCGTGTTTCGTTAATTTGATTCTTGATCTGTATTTGCATTTGGCGTCGCTTTCATGTTTACGTGGAAATGGAGTTTATTTGTTTGGATTACATTGTGTAGTCGAGGATTGGATTCGATTGCATTTCTTTTTTCGTTTGGGATCGTATAGCATACGGTGCGCTTCATATTAGTTTGGATGAACAGAGGAGCATGAAACCGAAGTTTCTGATTATCTGCGTAGCTCTTGAACTGTTTTTGAAATGAATGATTATGTAGGCGTTTAGGTTATTTTATGGAATCAAGATGAATTGACTTTGTTGTTATAGACTCTTTCAAGCTTGGTTTCTTGCACTAAAACTTCAATGTAATAGTGGGAAAGAAAACTTAAATGTAATAGTGGGAAAGAAAATAAAATAGTTTATTGTTTTTCACTTGGAGCTAGGAATAAAAATTATGCATTGTGATTCCTTAGAAATTAGATGTGTGGGTGGGCAATTTGCTTTGGGGTTGAGTGGCTGAAGTTTACACTGATTCTTTCAACTGGCTTATTCTATTTGCATAATCTAATCTGCTGAAATATGAACCGTCACAGTATAAGAATATCCACAAAATATATTTGCATCGTCATGTTGCATGGCTTGTAAAGACATTGTCATTCTTGTGGTGGGTGACGCATAGACATAAATTTTATTGAGCGAAGAAATGTAGAGGATAAAAGAAAGAGAAGTGAGAAAAAGCAGCAATATCTAAATAAATGGTGAGAAATTGACCAGAGCCTGAGCACTTGGTCAGCACTGTTCTTGGATACCTTTTAGGAGATGAGCTTTTCTTAATTTTGTTACCCTTGTATCTTTCCCCATCAAGTAGTTTACAGAAAAGAAATGGGAGAAATAGGATGTTCTCCGAGCTATCTTTGCTTTTTATCAGCCTTTTGGGTTTAAATACCATCAATTTTCAATATCTCGGCCGAAGTCTAGAGCTGTTTAATTGGCTTCATGCTTGACTAATGTGTTCGCTCTAACTAAACAGCTAGGACCGCATTAGCGGTTGAACATTCTTTTTAGTTCAATTAAGAAATATTACTGAAAGAAATTCATTTTTGATTGTGTCTCGTGTTATTTGGAAATATTTTGCTTGCAAATTTTTAATTGTACTTTTATCATGTGCTACATGGATCAGGCCTTAAAACTGTTGCACCATACTGTATAATATGCTTACTCAGATGTTTCACGAGTAAACCATGGGTGTACAAGGAAAAGTTGTTGCATGTTTTTGTTTTGTTATGGTGGAAGCAGGTATTTTGGTTTGGTTTGAAACAATTTTACTTTTTCACTTCACCTTCTGGATTGCCAGGGATGATTTTTGTGATCACCACTAACAATTTGTATCATTATTATTAGCTTCAGCAATTCTATTTTGAAGGTTCTAAAATTTTCTTCTGGATTTTTTAAACAATTACAATTGTTATAATTATTATTATGATTATTATTTGTTTCTGGATTTTTCTGCAATTACAAATTATAATAATAATTACTTTGATTATTATTTGTTTCTGTTTTTTCATTTTTATTTTATCATAATTGCAGGTGGAGACAATTTTGGATAAGGAAAATTTTACATTGGACGAGCTTCTTGATGAGGATGATATAATTCAAGAATGCAAAGCTTTAAATGGGCGTCTTATTAATTTGTAATTTTTTAAAAACTTTTCTAATATTCTCCATGTATATGATATCTCTATGTATTTTCTCTCTATTACTTGCATTTTGTTCATTTTTTTCTTTTATGTGGTTTTCATAGTTTTTTCTTTTATATGTGTTTTATACTATGTCTGTTTCCCAATGTTATGATAAATGAGGTTATAATCAATGTTTGATTATCGGATTTAGGATTTAAAGGTGGAAGTTTCAGCAAGGGTTCGTTTGCCCTCTCCTATGATTTGTTTAGTTTAAAGTTATTGCTACAGTCTATTAAAAGAATGTAGTATAATATAATTAACAAATTTACATGTGTGGAAAATTTGTAGAAGATATTGTGTTTATGAAAATCACAAATGAATGGTTTCTATGTGTGGAATCTATGTGCTAGGATATCCTTGGTTACTGAAATCCTAGAATACCCAACTTAAAAAGTGCATAGAAAAATTTGAAATAAGAGTTGACCCATAATATCAGAAAAATGGCAAAGGGAAACCTTTAATATTCACAAATTTGAAGAAAAACACCCTGGAAGAAATAATTATGAGATTGCAACAGGTCCTTTCCTAAAATGCATGATAAATTACTGCACCTGGGTTAAAAAATGGGAAATTCTGCCTTTCTTGTAGTCAGAGTAGGCTCAATTCTTTCAATTAAGAGTTTTGCTTTTTTGGGAGGGAGACCATGGCTTTGCAAAATTAACTCTGTTGCTGGGAAATAGTCTTATATGTGCCTGTTTTGGTTCTATGGTGCTGTCTAATTATCATGAAAGATTCGCAAGCTAGTTGAATACTTTTTGTCTACTTGGTTGTAATCACTTGGTGCCTTCTTTATCATTTATGTTAACCTAAAAAATTGCAACTAAGTCTTAGTGGTAGCCACTCTTACTTGTCAGGGTTTGACAAAAAAATTACCTTGCCATTCATGTGCCTGTCCCAGAGTCAAGCCTTTGATACAATATTGTCTTTAGGCACTAGGGTTTTTCTGTAGGATATGTTTCTAATCCAGCAGTACTATGTGGATATCTGACTGCCCTTTGATCTGACCTTAAGATGATTGACTTGAATAATAGATGTATTCTAATAGTTTAAACTGTGCATTCTGTGGTCTTTCTCTTTTATTCTTTACTATACTAAGAATGATGAACGTTTTCAATTATAATTTGTCTTATGTTCTTTGCTGTACCACCCTAAAGATGAGTCAATAAATTTATTTTCAAGCTTACATTTTCCCCCCCCAAGAGTGATAGTTGTGTTTTTATCAATCTTTACTTTAGCTGACAGACTCCTTCTTTACATTGTAGCCTTTGTTATTTGAGCCTTAAATACTTTTTTGCCTTTCAGTTTGAGAGAAAGGGCTCAAGTCGAACAACTTATTCGATATATTGTGGTTGAAGCTTCAGAGGATGCTGAAAAGAGGCAAACTTTTAAGTAGGTTTTATGTGTGAACATGTTAATCTTGTTGCCAAATGTTCTGGTTCCAGCCTGGATTTAGTGGTTGATTTGCCTTTTATCTACTGTTCACATAGGTTCCCTTTTATTGCTTGTGAAATTTTTACTTGTGAAGTTGATATCATCCTTAAGACATTGGTTGAGGATGAGGAGGTGAGAAGTTGACCCCACTTTCTGTTGCTGCTATTTGCTTTTTCCAAAAAAAAAAAAAAAAAAATTCACTGAATTGTGTGG
>JANLJB010030260.1:2070-22219 GCA_026212285.1 Bursera cuneata | reverse complement strand
CACATTAATAGCACTTAAAGTGTAAAAATAATGATTTAAACTCTTAATAAACATACACTTTTAAGTGCTAATCATTTATGTATTTATAGGATGTGATTGGACTATCTTGGTCATTACTTTTATCATGGCATCCATATTTTATTTTAACTTACGAAGTTCAAGTTGCATCCTCATGTTGGCAAGGTCATTTAACCTGTTTGAATTGGCAATCTCAATTTCTTGCCAACTGCTTCATCTTTTGTTGGCTTTGGTGAGGCATGGTGGAAATGTGGATGAAATTTTGGCTAAGTTTTGGCTTTTATGAACAGTGTTTTAGGGAGGCGAACAGTATATTTGGGAATAGTATTTGATGAATAGTATATGATAAATAGTGTATGGTGAATAGTAATAAATGGAATAGTCCTAATAGAATAGTGGATAATTAAGGTATAATGGGATGGGAATAGTTAGTAGTTCAAATATAATGGGCTAGTTAAAAGTGGTGGAAAAATATTGATAAGGTGTTCCTTTGGTTGGTGTGGGTAGGTGGGTTGGTAATGGGGTGGCAAGAAATTTGTGGTGCCAAGTGTAAACGTAGGTGGAGGCTTATGTCTCACTCAAACTCAAGTCAAAATAATAACTATTTATCATCTCCTACCTCTTGCTATTTCCGAAAATTCACCATGAACAAAGCTTCAAATTTTCATGCAACTTATAGAACAAGCATGCAAATGACTCCAAATTAACGCTCCAGTTAGCCAAATCTAGGCTTTGATACCAAATGATGCGTTTAGGGACGCATTTCAACACAAATTTGGAGTGTTCTCTCACCACCCACGCCTAATTTTGGGATTCCTATTTTACCCCTCTAAAATAACTTAATTCCATACTAAAACAACACAATACAACCTCAACTTCAACATACTAACAACACGTATAACTTCTCCACAAGAACAATAAAAACCAACAAGATTAACAACAAACTTCTTCAATGAATTTTTACACTTAAAACATAAAGCTTCAACAACAAGAAATAATTTATAAATTTACAAGATAAGTTGCCAAATGGATTCAAGTGTAAAGGATTTGCATCCACCAACTTGAACTAGATCCACCACCGAATCTTTGGCGTGGAAAAGGATAAAGGATTTCAATCCCATGAGAGAGCACTCTCAAAGATAAACAACACACAAAAGTGTTTCAAAGTCTTATTAAAATTCAACAACTTGTCATTACACGAATTGAAAGCACATATTTATACAAAAAGCAACACTCGAGCGGTTATCGAACGGTTGTAGAACGAAATTAGGCAGAGAGCAAAAATAACCTTTCTATCCAATTTTGCTTAATGGTCACACGTGCAGCTATTGAGCGAAGAGGATCTTGCTTGATGGTCGCTCGTGCGATTATTGAACAAGATTAGGCAGTAAGCTATTTTATAACTCAAGATAACTCTACAAACTCTTCTACACTTTGACACTTACAAGCTCAACAAAATATATAGAAAAATACAGATACAAAAGCTTACAAACAAATACAACAAAATCCAAATGAAATTACATCATATTACAACAAAATAAATAACAAAAGTTGCAAAAAATTCTCTCATTTAGGAGGCTATGCAATCTAAATATTTAACATTCAATTAGATTTCACTAGATCCTAATGGAAGATTTAGAAGTTTAATTACCAAATTTGGATTTATGGGCTGAATTGGACCATGGACTTGTTTGGCCCAAAATTGATCGTGGGTCGAAACAGATCACTGCAAATCCACAAAAACTTGTTTTCTATAGTCAAATTTCGTTTCAATGATCAGTTTAACTACATGATGCGGTTCAGGGTCAGGTAGAACTCAACTTGAAAAGCTAGCTTGACAAGTGAGGGTGCCCAACCCTCATAAGCTATCTGAAGGCTCTTTCCCCAGGACATGTGGGACTTTGCCATGCATCATACTCCCCCTCTGTAGGCTTTGCATCCTTGCAAAGGGCCCCACTCTCGCAAGAATGGGCCGCCACCACGAGGCCCTGCAGGTACTCACGTAGATAAAGTGCCAAGAGCCCTGAGCTCTAATACCAACTGATCCGTTTCAAGGTTAGATAGAACTCAACTTGAAAAGCTAGTTTAACAAGTGAGGGTACCCAACCCTTATAAGCTATCTAAAGGCTCTATTTCCAGGCGATGTGGGACTTTGTCACGAATCACTACAATCTTTTACCATACACAACTATAAACCATCTAACTTCCAACTTTTTTTCTAAATTAATGCATAATCTAAGGTAACCAATAATTCTAAAGAAAAACTTTATTGAAAATGAAGAAAAAAGATAAAACGAAGATTGATATCTTACTTCTCTCTTTTCACCTATGCAACAAACTCAAATCCATTCTTCGATGTTGTGATTATTTTTTATTGTATATGGTAATCTGAATGATTGAAGATGTCAGCTACAGATGAATGAGAGAATATTAATAGAGAGTAGACTAATGTATATGTTAGAATATTTTTAGCATTTCATGTGAGCTTGGCTACTTAGAACCGAAGATTATTGTGATAGACTATTTTTCCTTAGCACCACCTTATCTGACTATTTCTCTTAAATTCTCAATACCTAATTACCTCTCCTCAAATAACCAACTTTGAAAAATATATATTGGTACAAATCTATATCTTTAATAATATTGTGTTACATTTACATTGTCTAAAATTTAATGTGATAAATCCCTTCTAGTACTAGGAATAAATAGGGAGGGTGAAAGTGAAATATATGAGAAAGAAACAGGGTGAAGTTGAAATCTAAGTAACGTGCGAAGCGCGGCAACAGTATAGTAGAGAGAAGTAGGGTTTAATCAAGCCTTGAAGGGAAGAACAGAGCAGAAGAGAAGAGAAGAGAAGACATCAGTGAAAGAAAGAAGGGGAGAAAGAAAAGATGAACAAGAAGGAAATATTTAAGCTTGCAAAGGGCTTCAGGGGAAGAGCAAAAAACTGCATAAGGATAGCAAGAGAAAGAGTGGAGAAAGCCTTGCAATATTCCTACAGAGACAGACGCAACAAGAAGCGGGACATGCGCTCCCTTTGGATCCAACGCATCAATGCTGGCACTCGCCAACACGGCGTCAGTCTTTTTTTCTTTTCCTTAGCTTCCTTCTTTTTTCTTTTCTATGTGGGATTTCTTTGTTCCTTAGAAAGTTTATGTTTTTATTTATTCTCGGAGTAACACTAGGGTTAGGGTTCAGTTTTAGCTTGGCCTTTGATTTGACATTGTAATTGCTTTGGTTCTGGAGACATGTAGAAACTTCTGGCTTAGGAAATTGCATTACTTTACAAATACATATATACATACCATTTGGGATGTCAAAAATAGGACTGTTTTTAAGAATTGGGCTAAGGCAATATTTTAGGAGCTCCAACTTTCTCTTCTTCCTTAGAGGAAGCTTCTGCTATCCGCTACTGGTTTATGGTGATTGCCCACTGCATGTAAGATTGTTAGCTATTTCACTATTTCTTTCTTTCACCAAAGCTAAATTCAAACTTTTTTATTATAAATTCTTTGTCATTTTTTTTTCTCAATTACTTGCGTCAGTTATCATTTAATATTATATATATATATATACTATTGATCCAATCTGGTCCACTCATTTCACTGATGGAAGTAAAAGTGAAGGCTTGTTGGTGGTGCTAGTGTAGAAGACATAAGGTTTTGCTGCAAGAAGAAAAGGAGGGTATATTATGCATTTTTTTTTTTTTTATTAAAACAATCCGTTCAGACTTTGCATTTACATAAAAGCATTAAAGAATTTGTCTTTTCTTTAATATAAAAGTTTCTCAAAATTAGCATTAAATCATCCATAACATCTTTGTGTCAATTTGACTCTTCTTTTCGGTAGATCTCTTTGTTTTCTAAAACAAAGTTACTTAAATCCTAAGAGAAAAGCGTTTGGTCTGGGACTGAAAAAATCTTTTGGGGATACAATATTTAAAACTAATTAGAGTATCAAATTAATGGAAAAAGTTGCCTCTCTGTTTTATATGATATTATATTAAAACATTTACAAATACTCTAACTCTATCTTTGTTTTCTAAATTTGTTTGTGGACCATGAGTCTAGTCCCTTAATGACTTATCTTTGTCTCGTTCGGGACGGCTGCTGTTCTTCTATATACATTACCATAGCACACCTTAAAGGTGAGGGTTTTTACCTAAAAAGTGAAGATATAGTAAGAGTGTCAGAGAGATGATCCTAAAGAGGCAGGATTAGAAAAATGATTAAAATTTGTCGGTCTGAGTGTTCCTTTTGGTTGATTGGCATTTGGAGTTGATTTTCTTGCAAAATCATGTACAACTTTTTATGTTAATGTAATGCTATCCTGCGTAGAATTTAGTTTCTATAGGATTCTAAATTCTATAGAATTGTGTCGTTGACTTTGTCCTACAATTTTTCTAATTCATTCTCTCTATATCAAGTCTCATTCTTCTGCCAAAGCTCCGTACTTTTGACAGTCTCAATCTTTACATGTGATCTGGTGGTTGCATCACTAGATTGGAAATACTACTGGTAACGTAACAAAGAAGTAGAGTGATTTAACGTATAATCTTTGATAAATAATGTTTCTTTTGACGCTTCATTAAGATGAGAGGTTTTCACTGTTTAACTTTATCAACCATATTTTTTAACTTTGCCACCATAATGTTTGATCCAAAAACCCCAAGGGCAAGTCACCAACATCACACTTGGTTCTTTGTCAGGTGTCAGTTCTAAATCCTGCTAGGATCTCCCACCTGAGATTTACCAGGAGTTGACAGCTAGTCACCCATAAAAATTTTGAAAAGCTTAATAGTAATGTGGGCCTTATCTTGTAACTTAAGCTTTTTAAGTAAAGTGTATACTTAACATGGTATCAAAGTTAAAGGTCTTTTATTCAAATCCTTCATGTGTCAAAATAATTTAGTTATCATTTCACTCAATCTCTGTTCTCTTGGTTTTGTCTCGTAGATTTCACTTAGACCTTATGATCCACATTACGCATGAGTGGCCTACTTAGACTTAAATATGAGTATTGAGATCTTACCAAATAGCTTTAACTTTTAATTCAAGTGATTTCTCAATAATGTACATCTTTTGATCTTTTCTTTAACCTTGTTTTTTCAATCCAGAAGAAACTTTTCAAAACATACCACAAGTTAAATTACCAAGGTTTTAAGATCTGGTAGTAGTTCTTAATTTCAAATCTGGTATATTAACCAAGAGGATTCTGGGTTTTACGTTTCCATAAGCAATGAGACTGTAATTTGATGGTGACCTTTATCCTTTCTTTCCCCTGAAAATTGGTAGGAATTCTTCTTGTTAACTTGGTATAATGGTGGAAGATTTTAAATTTCATGTGGACTTCATGCTGCAACATTTTACGATTCATGTATTGTTGTCTTAAAATCAGAGTTATGAAGCTACTGTAGTTGATGTCCTCCTTTATTGAACATTGATAAGTCAATATATTATAGAAAATGCTATACATGGAGGAGTGGATATCTGTTTTAAACCCAAAAACTGAACTCTTGATTACGAAAGACAGAACTTTGTAGTAGGCTTTTTTTTCCCTTGCATTCTAATTTTGGCATAAGCATTAAAGTTTTCTTATGTAACGTTACCTGTGGGATACTGACTTCTTTTTAATTTCTCTTTTGTTCTGAATCATTATTTCATCAGGTAAACTATGGGAACTTTATGCACGGGCTGATGGAGGAGAATATCCAACTAAACAGGAAAGTTCTRTCAGAATTGTCAATGCATGAACCTTATAGTTTCAAGGCTCTTGTTGATATCTCTCGCAATGCCTTCCCTGGCAACAAAAATGTTGTGCTTCCTCCCAGAAAGGCAAATGTTTCAATCAATGCATAAGTAGTTACTTAAGACTACACACCCTTAGCATTGCCTTTTGTAGCTTGTGTAAAACAGAACGATAGAGGGTTGTGTTTTGATCGTTGGCAATGTGAGACCTGAATTTTGTCTTAGATTTCTATTAACTCTTTTGATGTAACCCTTTTTGCCGTAACTGGATGTAACAATTTAACGTTTGGAAATTGTTTTGGTGTTGGATATTATTTAATGTGAGTGAACATATGGTAGCTTTTAAGGATGATTTTTAACAGTAACTGGATAATTTCTCGATGAATAATCGTGGAAAAGCGAAGGCTTAAAGAGTTTTATAATAAGTTTCTGCTATCGTAGAGATGCTGAAGTTAAAGGTTGGATTGTTGATGCTTACTCTCTGGTCAAACCAAGAGAGTAATAGAATTCAGAAATCAGAAGGGCTGGTGAGGTGGTTGATTGGGTTGCTTTGATTAGTTGTCAAAATCATATTTAAACTGCGTTTATAATCTTTATGTCGTATAATCTATTTATCTAAACGATAATAGCTTGCGAACAGTTCATCTAAGAAACAATGATATATTATCCTTATGAAATCAATGAGATTATGCTTGCAATTCGGGAAAAAAAAGGGGGGTGGGGAGGAATCTTGTACTGTTGCGTTGGTTAAACAATATTCTATCAGATTAAAAGTGCAACTTACGTAACGTTGTTGACATGACAAGGTCATGCTGATGGTGGATTGGGTTCAGCACTGTTCATAAAATTGGCAAAATCTCCCAGACTACCAAATCTGCTACAACTCTGCCCATCAACAAGCCATTTGTTGGGTGGTGTAGTCAGTTGAGAGACTCACATAACATTATGCATATGATTTAATCAATTAATTAATTCTTCGCCTAAAGAAAGATGCAAGAATAATAAAATGAAAGTGAGTTTGGATCTTCTAGAGTAGTAGTATCATATGTTGCATATTGTCTGTCCTATTGTTTCCCTACGCTTTGGATCCCAAGTGCGCAAATAATAAAGCTGCAGCTAGCTGCTAGCCTGCTACCTCATATTTTATTTTGCTTCAGAACCCTACATACTATTTTTCTTTCTATATATTACATCAGCCGATACAGGTGGACTGGTTCAGACATCCAGTTTCAGCTTCTTATATATGTTTTCTTCCTCAACCTAATTCTAACTTCTCCTACTAATTTATTAATCATTAAAACTCTTAAGCACTAAAGGGATTAATACTCCCCATTTAGTTAAAAAAATATATGGGTAAGCATCTTTTGATAAAATTCAAAAAATTGAATTGGTTAATGAGTTAATATCATTAATTATAATTTTTTGAATTTAAATTTCAACTATTTTGTGAATGAATGTATAGAATTTTGTGTTTAGATTTATGTTAAAAATTTTGTATCAAAGTTTTTATCAAATAACACAAAATCCTAGTTGTTCATATACAAAATCCAACGGTTAAAAATTTAAAATAAAAAATTATATTTTATGATGTTAGCTTATCAACTATATATATATATATATATATAAAGGTTGATCACAAATTTTTTAACACAAAATTAATACAAAATTTTTAATCCTCGATCTCACAAATCCAATAATTAATATTAAAAATAAAAAATTAATTTTAATAATACCAACGCATCACATATTAAACTATTAGATTATCTATCTTAACTCCTTTATATATATAAGGTCATATCAATGAAATGACGTCAAAATAATGAGTATTTTACTCTCAAAAGAAACTTCAATAAAAACTATAAACACGTATCCTTCTCCAATCAACTTATACACTAATTATAGGCCCAAAATTGTAATTTACAATTACATTATTAAATAATTTCCACCTTTGGGTTTGCCTATAAATCCAGGGCAGGCCTTCCATCTTCACTTCACAATTATTCCACAAATATATAATATTTGAGAGAGAAAATGGTTGCGGAAGGAGATTTCACGGTGACTGTAAGCAAGAAGGAGGTGGTGGCACCACTGCTACCATTGCAAGAGCACTGGCTCCCACTCTCCAACCTTGACTTGCTTCTGCCACCCCTCGATGTTGGTGTGTTCTTTTGCTACAAGAAGCCTGTTTTGGAGGATCATAACATGAGTTCTGGGTCCATGTTTGGAGTGTTGAAGAAGTCCATGGCGCAAATTCTAGTCTCATACTATGCGCTCGCGGGTGAGGTTGTTCTCAACTCTTTTGCAGAGCCTGAGCTTCTTTGTAACAACCGAGGAGTGGATTTTCTTGAAGCTTATGCAAACGTTGAACTCAGAGACCTCAACTTGTATAATCCTGATGAGAGCATTGAAGGTAAGCTTGTGCCCAAGAAGAAGAATGGCGTTCTATCTGTTCAGGTCAGTCACCACTCGGTAAACAAAATGAGTGAAGATTCTTTTTTAATTTGAGTTCTCTTGTGTTTTTAAGGACATGATAGATGATATATCTACGGTTCTCTTCAATACGTTTTCTATTTTCTCGGCTCCGACAAAATTAAGGTAAAAATAATTATTCGGGACGGGAGAGAGAGAATTCTATATCTCAAAATCTTAACGTAAAAGATTATACATAGATTTTATCAGTTAAATTAGTTTGTACGTACCCCACAACCACAAAAATATTTTTTATGATAAAAAAAATATCTAACTTATTAGAAGAGAAAAGATTTATAAGGGGATCTAGAAGACTAGAACACATTATTATTATTTAATAGATGGTTGGTAAATCGAAAATGGGGCAGTTGAGCCCACCGTTTCCGAATATTAAAAGAATATAATGCTCCTTATGGTTACTTGTTGGAAAATTTATGTAATTTTACTATTAATTATGAGTAAAGTTACGTATGCAAAGTTTATAGATAAATTGATGTAGGATTATTACTTATCAACATTTATATTTAGACTTTCGTATATTTATTTATCTTGCTATTTATTAGATTTTGTAGATAGTATCAGTGTTTATAGTTTGAAGTATGTATACAATAAAGAGTATGAAATTAATATGAATTATTTTACAGGCAACTGAACTGAAATGTGGTGGTCTTGTGGTGGCATGCACTTTCGATCATCGAATAGCAGACGCACACTCCGCCAACATGTTTCTTGTTTCCTGGGCTGAAACAGCTCAGTCTAAACCAATTTCTTTGCTACCCTCTTTCCGTCGATCCCTACTCAACCCTAGACGGCCATGGTGCATTGACCGCAATCTAGACGACATGTACGTGCCCCTCTCAACAATGCGGCCTCCTAAAGAGCCACAAGAAGCTAGTGATCATCTCATAAGTCGCATATATTATATTACAAGTGATCAACTCAATGAACTTCAGTCACTTGCTAGCTCCAACGGGTGCAAGAGGACTAAACTTGAGTCTTTTAGTGCATTTTTATGGAAAATGGTAGCTCAATCTGCAGGTTACAAAAACAATAAGATATCAAAAATGGGGATTGTGGTTGATGGAAGAACAAGGTTAAGCCAAGAAAATAATGTTATGGATGCATACTTTGGCAATGTACTATCCATTCCTTTTGGTCGACAAAGATTAAATGAGCTGGTTGAAAAACCCCTATCTTTTGTGGCAAAACATGTTCATGAATTCTTGGAAAATGCAGCGACGAAGGATCATTTCTTGGGACTGATTGATTGGGTTGAGGCACACAGGCCTCAACTTGCTTTGTCTAAGATATATAGCGATGGAAGTGATGATGGACCAGCTTTTGTGGTGTCATCAGGGCAAAGGTTCCCGGCATCCAAGGTGGATTTTGGGTGGGGTAAGCCAGCTTTTGGGTCTTATCACTTTCCGTGGGGTGGTGATGCCGGTTATGTGATGCCGATGCCGAGTCCGATTGGGAACGGTGACTGGATAGTATACATGCACCTATCAAAGAAGCAGTTGGATTTAATTGAGAGTGAGGCATCTGATGTGTTTAGGCGTTTGACTTCAGATTATCTTGTCTTATAATTATATATATAGACAATAATTGTCATGTCATCCTAGTGTGAGGGTTGTGCAGTGTTTCCACCAGTGCAGGGCAAACAACAGTTTGAGTGTCTCTTTGTTTGATAGGGCTGTAGGACCCTGTTATATACCAATTAATTATGTATTTCTACGATTATATAACGCATGTTTAATTTGGTTACCAAACAAATTTTAATTACATGTACTAAAACTTGATACAACATGAAACATACATGAATATTTTCTTTGGTGAGAAAATTATAAGAAATTAAGAGTTAATCATATATATATATGTGTGTATGTATGTATGTATGTATATAGACAGACAAGTGGCTTAAGTAGATTGTGGTTGATGAGTCACTGCATCTGCATAGATATAAACTAATTGAAGGCATATATATATACACACACAATGAGACTGCGCCATGCACTTCTATATACATACGCAGTAACATGCATGGACAAACCAGCGGGTGCATGCAGCCGATATATTTAGCTAGGTAATTATTAACACATTATACACGGAGAACCTGGCCGGTTATCTAATTAAAGAGCTATATATCGATGCATGCATGGTGCACCGCATAGTAATTAGTTTTTCAGCCGGGCCGTTGTCCATCCATCATAACGTATATTTACTAATTTTACATTAATTCATTTAAGGATCACTTTATTGAGATCACTAGTGTATACGTTCAACAAGTCATTTTAGATCCACGATGGTTTAGTCCAAATGGTAAGGCGACCCAGGATTGAGAGGAGATAAGGCCAAACAATGAGGTCTTAGATTCAATTCTCCTTACACGTATTGTACATTATGATTTAAGTGAGAGGCCATGATAATAGGTTGTGGTTGCGTTAGTTTACCCTAATGATTAGTTGTGGTTGACGTAAGCTAGCCCGAACACTTCGGTTTCTTAAAAAAAAAAAAAATCATCTTAGTATGAGAAAGGGAAACCCTTCTCAAAATAGAAAAACCAAAGTAATTCTAGCATATATATATATATATATATAGGGTTAGGATCAAAAGACATCAATTTAAACACAAATTTGTTATATGAAAATCAATGGTTCAGATTACTCATGAGCCTCCAAACATTTAATGCAATATTCTCTTATCCTAATTCTCTCGCCAAGCATTAAATGTTTTGTCTCCTCTATTAATTCTCTTTCATCTTATTTTTATTTTCATCTTTCATTTAAGAAAATATATATGAAATCATAAATTAAATTCTTAAATAATTTTTAACAAAAAATAAGCAATCACAAATTATATTATTTTATTTATGAATAATTCTTATAAAATCATTTATTTTTAATAATCATTTATTTAAATAATATGACAATGGTTGTTAAAAATAAATGAGAAGCACAAAGTTGAGAAAGAATACGAGGTAGTTCACACGTATAGCTTTTGCTGGAAGAAATCACTTGGAACACATTTGACGAGCATGAGCACTGGAGTCTAGGGCGATGCTATTATATAGAACCAAATTAATTATTTAGGTAGTTGAGCCAACCCCAAACTCCACTACCGGTTGCAGTACTTATATCCATTAATACAAAATTAATTAATTAATTAATGTACTACGTCCTCTTTCTTCTTAATTTGTAACTTGTAATTATACGACGTATATAACAGATTAAATTAAAATTGTTTGATTAAAGGAAACTTGGAGCTGTTGGTTGATGATGATGTGATACAGTTGAGAAAGAAGCTTTAGCAATTAGTCAACATAATTGATGCAATTATAGGATATAATATTAACAACTGTTGTCCTTTTAATCCGCAAAATAAGATGTGACATTGTCATGGATTGGTGAACAAGCATAATATTATTATAAACAGTATGAAGGGAAGATAGTAATACAAATTAATAAGTAACACGTACAAAATAGAGTAGGTCAGATGTCTGGGCTGCCCATCCCGTCAAATTTGTCGCTTTGCGAGGGCAGGGCGCTATATATAGACCACTACAATCATTCGTAACTCATGCATATATAATATTAATATTAATAACATTATGCGTGTTAGGTTATGACTAGCAAGAGAAATCGAAACAAGCCAAGGCAGCACAATCAATTTCAATAGTGTCATTACTCAGTCAGCCCTTTCTCACCATCCATCCATCCATCCATCCATGCGTGTTAGGTTATGTCAAGTCAATTGATATTTACACCGAAAAAAAAAAAAAAAAAAGGAAGATATATTTGTTACTTAAAATGAACTTGGCTGAACAATCATAAAACTTTGGATGTTTTTATCTTTCACAAAAGTCCCCTCAATTTTTTCTTTTTTTTCCATTTGCTGAAAAGAGTCCTACATGTTTATGAAATTTGGAGATAGAGGTAGCACCTAGTTTGAAGAATAAGAATGTAGGTAGACTTGAGGAGACCATACGTTATACATAACATATACATATATGATATATATATATAAATGCGTAAAAAGGTCGCCATCTGTCTTCTTTCATTTTTGGTAGTCTCTCTGTCACCATCTGTTCAACCATAACCCAACCGAACCCAATCTAGAGACTTCAAACTCTAGGAGATTATACAGTTGTGAAGTTCTGTAATTGTATTTGATATACCTAAGTGGTATATTTTATGTTTTATAATTTTAATGTTAAAGATATATCTGTTTCTAATTTGATAAAATTCATATGGCGAAGAGACTATGTCGCATCCCACGAACATTGAGGTCGCTGAACGCATGTACGCATTTTAACTCTGGTTGACAGCAACCGGCCGGTGAGTCATCGTAGTGCTGTTATATTTCTATTCCATTGCCCCCGAAAAACATTGTTGAAAAAGAAATACGAAAAGACACCTAACTTGGGATTAATTAAGCTAAAATTAATTCATGAACATTTGCTAAAATAACATTTTCCATCATTTATTGAACGTTTGCTGAATAACTCAAATATACAACAACAGACACTCTATTTACTTCTACTAGCCATAACAAAATGTACAACAACATCCAAGAAGGATGCAATCAGTCTTTACGGCAAAAGACCCAAACAAAACTGCTACCGTCCTTGTCATTTCCAAGGAGGCCAATATAACCTAATCTTGAAGCTCCCCATAAGGCCGGGATAAATATCATATGTATTTACCCGCCCAAACCATGCCAACTGAAGTGAGAATAAACAGCATCACTAGAGGGAAATTTTGTCAGGAAGAAATAAATAACGGAAGCGTGAATCAAAGGGAAGAATGCCACAATTGCGAGACCCAAGAAAGCTTTCCCGCCTCCGTGATATGCATTGCTCAACAAAGGTAGCCTGAACTGGTGGAAGATAATGAGATATCCATACAGCTAAATTTGCATCATCCACAAAGCCTTTCGCAAAGCAGTGTAGCATTTTTGGCACCAACAGCCTCCCTTTCTTGCTAACCCCAACTGAAGCGCGAACAAAATCATGCTGAGCTTCTTGAAGCTCCTCCCTTACATTCTTAGCAGTGTAGATTCTCACCTGCATTACCATTCACTGTTGTGTCAATTAAAATTACAACGTTTACCTATGGGATATATATGGACTTAAAATAACCCAGCAGTATATAACATTAAACTAACTGACTGTACCGCAGGTGACGAGTACATTCCACAGCTCAGAGCAAAAGCTACAAGCGGTTCATACACATCAATCGCACACTTCCGTTGCTCCTCTGACACCTTTAACTTGTGAAGAGCAAGGAGCAAAGCCTAAATTCTCCCATTATATAGTTTAATTATGGAATGAGATATTAAAAGAGAACTAAATTAGGCAAAAAAATAACAGATCAAGACCATCATTAAAACAGGTACATACAATTTGAGGCCTATGCAGGGGTGGTTTCATCTTCAGAATCACATATTCAATTGCCACTGCATTATAACAATGCCCCCCAACAGTATATGCTGCCTACAAGATATTATAAAACAAGGAAAAAGAATATTAATCAAAAATACAAATAATTGTCTCTTAAAGTGTCTCAAAAGCATGTACAAAATATAAATGAAAGGTCATTTAGGTCAGGATCAAACCTTTTGCATCAAAGAGAAGAGCTTCAAGTCACTTCTCGGTACTCCATATGCCAAGTAAGCCTGTTCATAATGTACACAAAAGAGAAGAGTAATGCAATGTTATGCCTGTCATTTAAGTGAAACTAAGATAATCAAGAATGAGCTTTGCAAGTACCAGCATAAACTAAACTATAAAAAGAAAGAGTCCTACATGCATGATCAATGCATTATATAGGTTGATCCAGAAAGCAAGCTTCTCATTGCAGCTTAAGTGGATAGGGTTCACTTTGGCTAGCTGCTCGACAAGTATTCTGCTCTCAAAACAATAAAAAAAATAATTTGGATCAGCTCTAAATTCAAATGATAGATTCAACTATTTCAAGAACAAGAGAAGTTTACCAAGTATTCCACAATCTTCACACACTCTGGCCCACATATAATAATAAAATACAAGACCGTAAGAAAATGCCTCAAGTAAATGAGTTAAGATCAAATTGTCTATGCCCAATATTAGGGATTAGCCACAAAAACTGTCAATTGGTTAGTATATATATAAACTTTAAGAGTTTATTTTGTATCCTTCAACTCCTGGGGTATGCCTCATACATTAATAAATAATTTCTGAGCAAGAAAAGTACAAGATAAATTGTAGTATCTAAATATTAAAAAAAAAAAAAATAGATCGCCTATAGAAGGAACACAAATGACTTGCAATCTGTCTTTCAAAGAGAGGCACTTGTAACCCTCCTCTGTACTTCGTGATATACTAGTAACTTGTTGGTACTTTTAACAACCTACACCACTAACATTTACCATGCGACGGTGAAGATAAAATACAACCAAAAGTTAACTGATATCCTACCTGAACCTCCTTAGGGCGCCTGAAGCATATTCTAATTGCTTCTTACCAACTGACATCCATGAAACTTCAGAAGCTAATCCATAGTTTCCAATATCTACCCAGCTGAACTTTCCACGCACTTTGTAGGGATCAAAAGCATTCTCCAAAGCTAAAACTCCAGAGTTACTCTGAATGTCAATCTGTGGGCTCTGCACCCACGATGAAATCATGGAACGGTCGGATGATGACCACCATGATGCATTGGAAAGATGTCCACGTGGTGATAGAGGCGTGCAATGGCTCTCAAATGCCGAAGACTTGGATGGTATAGCTGAATCTGCCAGAGATACAAATATGTTTTTCATACATCGTACCATTTCTTCTGATAGTTGATTAGGGTTATCCCATAGGCCTTTTGGTGGCATTCCTGTAGGAAGCTTCCTGAACTCCAGAGGTTGACTAGATTTAGAGTCGGGTTTTGTCAATATGTTCTTCTCATGTAAAAGCACAGCCGAGTCATCTACATTCTGATTCACAGTATGACACACTAAATGCTCAACAACAAACAATATGAAACCTTCTCACTAGAACTTATTTTGTGAACAAGCCACAAAGTCTATGACATTGACTTGAATAACAGTTTCACTTTCAAATTTGTTAATTCTCACTACTATATCATCAGAAAAAAGTAATGACACATAGTCACTTCATTCACAAGGATGATCAAATTTAATAATGTTCTAGGATTGAGTAAGAAAAATATTAGCATCACTAATTTCCAGCGAACCATGGATGTCAGGAAAAATTTTGGGACATCAGGAAATTTCAATAACAAAAGAGGCAGTAAGAGTATATTGTCTCCCAGCATCATTATAAAATTGAAATCTCTACAGCAAAAATTAAACCTAGAGAGATACCTCAGATGTTGACTTTGTACAAGATAGTTCTCCAGTAGATTCTGGTGGTCGATCGCCAGACACCTGAAATGAGTTACCTTCTGAGCTATGACCCAATTCAGGGTTCAAATGCTTCAAAGACCTCAAAGAAGATGATATCTGGATGATGTAAGAAAAAGTTACATGTATCCTTACATATACTTTAAAAGAATATTCAATTAAGACAAAGTTGGCCATGCCGGGTATTCTTCCAAAGTATCAATATGGCATAATGAAGTAACAAATAGCACTCTGCTCATTTTTCTTCATGATATGAGAATCTTGGAATGTGGTTCCCAAATAAAAACAAAAAGTGGGTCACATTGAATCCTTCAATGTGTATTTCTTCCTTTTAGTGGGTGATCTGTAAAGAAAGTACAAAGACTTCTAATCACCTCTTCCTTTATTTTCCTATGGCTTTGAACTCATTGCTAGAAATTGAAACAAATCTATGAATTTGTGGGCCATTCTAGATTCAAATGATTCCTTGATTATGAAAATGTTTTAATTCCTTCCCAAGAAGGACAGAAGGCTAAAACTCGTTGGAGATGTGTTGTTTCAGCTTTGGTGGGGTTGGGTGGGAGGGGAATGGCAAAGGCACTTAGTTTATAACATTGTTTTAAAACATAGGATAGAATTGACAATTAAATAACACTACATAAATACTCATAGCAATTATAGTCCAGACGATTTATGTGTGAATAAAAACAGAATAATTACCAGTGTTTCTGTATTGTCCAAGGAGCAGCTAGTTAACGATAGGGAAGATGAATGCTTTAAGCGGTATTCAGCAAGCCTTCGTTCATTTCTTTCTTGACTAAGCTGGAAATGCAAAGAAACCATCTCTTGTTCAAGTTTTGAGACTGTAATCTCCAGTACTGCAATATTGGACAGAAGTTCCTGAACCTTCATATTATCAGAAAAGAAAGATTTCATAACAATTTTAAAGTATCTAATATAAACCTTATACATTATTAAATACAGAACACATAAACCAAATAGGGAAAGTAAGTTTATTCTTTATGTCATCTTATAGACAACGAACAATCTTAAGCTGTTTGTGGCATAGTAGCTTTACCAAAGCTTTAAAACGTTTTCCCAATGACTTCAAAAGAATCAAAACTATTTTGTTACTTTCTTTAGCATTTTCAGTCAGTCTTAAACTCTACTTGGATGGAGATTGTGAGTTAGCCTCTTGGGAATTGTACATAGTCCCTAAGACACTGTCCTGTTATTGTGCCCAGTGTGGACTGAGAAAATTGAGAAAATTTAACTAGTAAATTGGGTGAAATTGAATCTATAGAGTACTGCAGACTATCAGTCATCGTAATAATGTTATCTTACCTATAGTAACCCTCTGAAATTTGCAGAGAAGAAAAATCAAGCAATGGATTATAGTGATACAATTATAAAGCTCAATCAGTGTATTTCCTCATTAAGGGAAGTGTGAGTCCAAGATCTTGATCTTGATAATTGTTGAAATAGGAAATACTTTTTATGTAATCTTATATTTTTGGTATAAAGTAGAATAAGAATATATTTTATTTGCATTTTTTTTTTCCCTAGATAGTGTATGGGTTTAATCTATTAAGGACTCAACTCTATATATGTTGTACGTATCAGTTCTCAAAAATATCAGACAAAATCTCTTTTTCTCTAACATTAATAAAATAAAATACATGCACCCTACCAAATTACAGAATATCTATTGCATTGGAAAAATGCCAATTTAAGCTTCTCCTAGGACACAAAAAATAACTTTTTTAAGGTATGAACTCTAAAATCACATAGAAATGGTTAAAGTCTCAAAACATACGTTTAACTGTTAGGAGCAGAGCATGAAAAATGCCATCTAATTACTCCTAAAATATGAAATTTTTCGTGGCCATAGAAAATTAAATAAGAAAATAGCATACATGATGTGGAAGACATGATGGACTAGAAAACTTCACAGAATTTTTCTTGACAGCATTTTCCAGACAAGCATGCAGTTCTATCTCTTCCACCAACTTCTGTTGCAATCTTTTTACCTGTTACAATGATATTCCCGTGAGAATATAGTATTTGCAATATAGCTACCATAAGAAGTCTGTATGCCTCTTATGTTTAATTCTACAGAAAGAAGGAGGAAAAACAGGATAGATGCTTCCAAGTAGCAAGTTTATAAGCCTTTTTCTAAGAGGCAACTGAAGATGACATAATCTCTTCTTTGACAAAATGAGCAAAGAAGGCAACTGCATATGTGAGAAAGTGAGGAAGGAAATGCAGTCAACACTAAGAATAACTGCCAGTACTATTAAAGTTGGCGATTGGGCAAGCAAAATGGCATCAAAAAACAAAACTACGGATAAAAAATCTGCCCTTGAGCATGAAAGGCATGAATATTACAATAAAGCTACTCCATGCTATGCGTTCCATGCAACACTAGCCTTGGAATAGGTGGAGACCATGCCTTCTGCAACATCGATACAGTGTTACCTCAAACATTCATCTAGTATCTCAGAAATTATCTTAATGTATGCTTGTAGAAGTCTACATCGTCTTACAGAGCTAGAAGTCTGCTATGAAATCACCTTCAGTATAATGTTACGATAATCGAAGCATTACTTAAATGCTTTGCCTCCCGCAAGCCACAATTCTTTACATTGTCAAAATGAAAATGAATTCACAAAAACTCATCCTATACAAAGGCCTCTATAACCAAACTAACCATGCCATGATACACTGTTCAAGCTTGATGAGGCCAATACCAATGACTACATAGCACTATCTAGAATCTAATGTGCCACAAATCCTTAGTAGTAGTTTCTACAATATTCTCCCTCTAGATAACATTTTGATAGTTCTTGTTACATTATGTCTAATAACCCATTCATTTAACTTGGACATTGTCGCAACCGAATACATTATCCCATATCTATCATGACAACTCCGCACGTTTCACATCTAGAGCCATGAATTCTACTAAATACTTATTCCACTCATAATTTCTAAGGCTTTCATATAGAAAATATAAAGCGAACTAATCAGTATAACAAAACACTATGGTAAAAGCTTACATCCTGCTCAAGTTGAAGTCTGTATGGATAAGAATAACTGCTTTTACCACACGATCCAAGACTTTCAGCCTTTTCGCTACATTTCCACACCTGAATCAATCACAAAATTTTCTGTCAGCACACGATGTTCAGGATACCAGATGAAAAAAAAAATGAAGAGGATTATAATTAATATCTAACAAGATATTATGAAACTGTTCAAACCCAGGAATGGAAGGTGACAATATGAGTAACATTCAACTAAAAGTCCATTCAAATATTTGGGTTGGAAAGCTAGAAACATTAAAAGAACTTCCAATTGAAGCCAACAAAGAATAAAGGTCTTAGGTATTATTTCTCCTAAATAAGCATACAGAAACTCAAAACTCAGGTTATTGGCTGTATTCTGAGATTTAATTAACAAGTGACGTTACAGTAGTTAAGCATTCAAATTCAACAAAAAGCTACTACCATTGAAACATGAGAACAAGCCAAGACTCCAATTATGAAGATACTGTCCAACAGGGAATAAGAGAAACAAAAGGAAGGAACTGGTAAAATAAATCCATGCACCCAATAGCTTGGTTCCGGTTATGTTTAAAAATCTTTATCAACATTGATATGAACCCAACTTCATGATCCAGTGAGAAGACATGCCTATCAGAACTAACCTTTTAGTCAAAGTCCGAGTCATAGAAACTCGCCCCAGAACGGGAAAATCTGGAGATTGGATTAGTTCTGTATGAAGATGTCAGAGAAATTAGAAAAATGAAAGGTTAACAAAGGAGAGAAGTCAGAGCTGCACCCATAACAACATAAATAACGACAATGCAGCCTTACAAGCTTACGGCAGATTGCTGAAATGGTGAGTTACACATCTTGAGATCATGAGCTTTGGCGTTTATCACATAAAATACATTCAGAAATTCTGCAAAGACCCTGGCTTCTTTGTGCGCGTGTACAAACAAGCATCATATATACTGTGAATCGCAACAAGCATCAAATCTCTGTTTATTAAAGCATATTCAACGATGAAATCAACAAATTTTAACCAACAATAATCATATTGCAAGAAGAACAGGACATAATTCGAAGAAAAAGCACTGTGCTACCTGTGAACGTGAGATGCCGACAAATAAATTCATGAATGCACAGCTACCAGTCATTTTCAATACAACCGTACAAATGTGAACTAACGTAAGTGGCGAGCTTAAAAGTAAAATCCAATATCTGTTTAAAGGCAAACCAACCACCAACAGAAATTTAAAAGAAAGGTCTTCATAAAAGAGAACAAAAATTAAAGAATAAAATGTGCTGAATAATTCATATGCAACAACAATCTGTTATGAAAGTAGTGGTGGGGCCCACCACTTGATAGTGGTAGAGTCCACCACTATTAATAATTTATTGTAAAATAATAGGGGAGGAGGAACTATAAATACCCCCTCTCCCCCCCTTGTTAATGCATACCAAGAGAAGCAATTCAATGCACTCTTCATCTCTCTCTCT
>JANLJB010030259.1:0-22215 GCA_026212285.1 Bursera cuneata | reverse complement strand
AGAGGGTGTATTCGTTATTAAAGGTTGAATTTTTCTAAATTATCAAACAGAATCAAGATTTTATATAATCCAATTTGGAAAATTTCACAAATTTATGAAAGAAAGGGGTAAAGAAACAGATTAAGATGGAAGGTTTTAAAATGTTTTTGAAGGTCTCTGTAGAAGTGAACACGAGAAGGCTCAAGGAGGTTAACGCCATAGTAGAGGATTATGACAAGCCAGAGCCGAATCCGAAGCACCAACCCAAAGGGCCCTGAAATACTTTAGACCCCAACTTGAACGGCTCTTCATGATTTATCAAATAGTACAATAGAAGTTGCTCTTGCTGGCTCTTGGTATTAAAGGAAGCTTTTCGGTCTACAAGCTCAGACTGAGTGATGATGATGATATATATATATATAAATAAAATAAGAATAATAATGTGTATGAGACGACTCCCCTCTTGCTCTGGTACACGATAGAGCCATTTATAGACGATGATGTATACCGTCTGTATGCTATTAAGCAGTTCCTTTCATGTATATGAAAGTTTGTTAAATTTATTAAAAGTTTCCAAATTTTTCATAGAATAATGGATGAAAATGATGATGACTCTTAATTTTCTTGTTTAATTAATCATATTTAATAAGTTCTTCTATTGAAAAATTTGTTGATATTTTTTTTAAAAAAATTTTGGTGGGTAACTTCCCATTTAGGGAGAACGTTTGAAGAAAATGTTTATTGGAACATCTCAGAAAAATTTATTTCCAGATAAATTTTGAAAGATTGAGATGCATCAATTGTTGATGGGTAAAATAAAGTGAGTATCTAAAATTTTCAACTAGAAATGGCAAAACGCAAAGGATATGTCCAAAAAACGACAAGGGTTCACAAGACGAAGCAGTTAGTATTACCGTTAGTTCCAGGAAAGCAAGAACGACAGTTAAACTGAGTCAAAATTACCATTTTACCCCCACAACACACTCAATCTGAAATCTGAACTTTGATGTCCAGATACCAAACCGGACCAAACTTTTCTGGAGTGTAAGTTGGGAGTGGTAACATGTTCTAATCTTCCATAACTTTCCCTTCTCTCTCAATTTTCTTCTTCTAAAATTTAAATCAAATTTACTCACTTCTCGCATTCGCTCACATTCACTGAAAAACAAAATAAAAAACTTTTAAAATCCAAACCAAGACGATGCCGGGTTTGGTCTCCGTCAAGACCCCACCGGACGCGCCTCCCCCTCGGATCTCCGTCCCCGAGATCAGACCCGAACAGCCCACATCCGCACCCACTCCCACCACCCCACTTCCCAGGCCCAAGCCCCCTTCTCCCTCTCCTTCTTCCCGGTCAAAGCAGCCCAGCCCCAGCCCGACGCAAGCCCGCTCCGGCAACAAGAAGCCGCCGCCGGACATCACCGACACCTCCCTCGACAACCCGGATCTCGGCCCGTTCCTTCTAAAGCTTGCCCGCGACACGATTGCTTCCGGTGAGGGTCCTTCCAAGGCCTTGGACTTCGCCATCCGGGCTTCCAAGTCGTTCGAGCGATGCTCCGCCAACGAGGCCGAGCCGAGCTTGGACTACGCCATGAGCCTGCATGTGCTGGCTGCGATTTATTGTAGTCTGGGTAGATTTGATGAGGCTGTGCCGGTTCTGGAGCAGGCGATTTCTGTGCCGGACGCTGCAAGAGGTGCGGATCACGCGCTGGCGAAGTTTTCGGGGTATATGCAGCTGGGCGACACGTACTCTATGCTGGGTCAGGTGGATCGGTCAATTGGGTGTTACGAAGAAGGCTTGAAAATTCAGATCGATGCGTTGGGAGAGACGGATCCCAGAGTTGGAGAGACTTGCAGGTTCCTGTTTCATTCTTTTTTTTTTATTTTTTTGAAGTTGATGAAGCCAATGAAATTAGTATGTTATTGGAGTTAAATGTAGTATAATACTAACAAATTTAGAAAGATTTGAATTTGGATATCCAGTGAATTTTGGCTTAGATAAACTAGGATCATTGAATATTTACTGAAAATGTTAACAATTTGGAAATTGGGTTTGCTTCCTCGGGCCAAAAATAATAATATTTTATTATTTGATTTATGGGTTGTACAAATCGATTAAAGATCTGATTTTGCAGCTTTCTTAAGTTCGAAAATTTTATGGCATCAAGTTTTTTGGATTCATATGAAAAATTTTCGTTGAAAGTGTTAATCCTTATAGAAACTTTCGGTATATAATTGATTGATTTTCTTTCTCCTTTCATTATCTGGATGGAGTGGTGAATTGGTTAACAAGTGATGGAACTTTAAAACATAGACTTCCCTATCTTTCATTTCATGTGGGTTGTAAGATAATGTGAAATAAAGCTGGATCTACAGGACTTGTTATAAGTGTGATTAGTGTTTGATTGCCATACATAAGATCAAAGTTTGTGTTTGTATGTCTGCTGTTTCATGGTCATATAGCATATTAGACAATAATACTTTTTCCACAATTAAGTTAGTGACTAGCTGTGAGGGGAAAAAATGCCCTTTTAACTTGTTATTGAAAATGGCAGATACTTAGGTGAGGCTCATGTTCAAGCAATGCAGTTTGATAAAGCTGAAGAATTGTGCAAGAGAACTCTTGAAATTCATCGTGCACACAGTGAGCCAGCATCTCTTGAAGAGGCAGCTGACCGGCGGCTCATGGCTCTTATTTGTGAGGCAAAGGGAGATTATGAAGCGGCTCTTGAGCACCTTGTCTTGGCCAGCATGGCGATGATTGCAAATGGACAAGATAACGAGGTTGCTGCTATTGATGTTAGCATTGGGAACATTTACCTGTCTCTGTGCCGCTTTGATGAGGCTGTCTTTTCATACCAGAAGGCACTCACTGTCTTCAAATCATCAAAGGGTGACAATCACCCTTCGGTAGCCTCTGTCTTTGTACGTCTTGCCGACCTATACCACAGGACTGGAAAGCTCCGTGAGTCAAAGTCCTATTGTGAAAATGCTCTGAGGATATATGCAAAACCTGTTCCTGGAACCACAACTGAAGAGATTGCTGGTGGGTTGACCGAAATTTCGGCCATTTATGAGTCTGTGGATGAGCCTGAGGAGGCACTGAAACTCTTGTCGAAGGCAATGAAATTATTGGAGGATAAACCAGGACAACAAAGCACTATAGCTGGAATTGAAGCTCGGATGGGAGTGATGTTTTACATGGTTGGGAGGTATGAAGAAGCGAGGAACTCTTTTGAGAGTGCTGTAGCAAAACTTAGATTAAGTGGGGAAAGAAAGTCAGCCTTCTTTGGAGTTGTATTGAACCAGATGGGATTGGCTTGTGTGCAGTTGTTCAAGATAGATGAGGCTGCCGAGTTGTTTGAAGAAGCAAGGGTTATACTGGAGCAGGAGTGTGGACCATGTCACCAAGACACTCTTGGGTTATATAGCAATCTCGCAGCAACATATGATGCTATGGGAAGGTAATATATTGTTGAAAACTATTCTGCTTTTGGTTGATTTGTTTGGACTACCATTATCAAATTGTGAATTGGCTTTGTCCTAGCTTGTACCAGTTGTAATTAATTTAATAACATCCTGTGAGGATTGTATTTGTATCTTATCATGTCACCAAAAGTGGCTGAATTTCCTAGTTCTCCATATATTCAGCAACAGCATACGGTCTGCTGAGATGCATCGCATTTTAACCGTGGAGTTTTAGAGGGATAGGCCCCAACTGAAAACCTTATCTCTTCATCAAACGTGCCAACTATTTAGGGAATTTGAGTAATATAATAGTATATGATTTTATGGGATGAGGAATGTGTGTTATTTTAATTGTTCCTGCTTTCGTGGTGTGGTTGTATCCTCTTGTCATCAGTATGACTAATGCATGATTTGGCCTTCCACCATTACTGAGAATCTTTGCCTTGAAAAGAAAGATTTGAAGGAATGTCATAAACATCAAGAGAAGTTTGATTTGGTTTGGATTTTTATTCCTTTGTTGTATCTTAAAGTCAAGTGTCTTATGGAATGTGAATTTATTTAGTTTCATCCATTTCGCCCTGTATTCTTGACAGCGGATAATGACTTGAAATTTATATTTGTTTCTATGTTTGTATCCTTAATCTGTTTGTATTCAATGCTAACTCAAAGTCAGATTGAAGTACTTATCTGATGTGAAACCTTTGTTGAAATAACTGCAGAGTAGAAGATGCCATTGAGATCTTGGAGTATGTTCTAAAATTGAGGGAAGAAAAGCTTGGAATTGCAAATCCTGATTTTGAGGATGAAAAGAATCGGCTAGCCGAGCTCCTGAAAGAAGCTGGCAGGGCCCGCAATAGAAAAGCAAAATCACTTGAAAATCTCATTGATCCGAACTCAAGGAGGACAAAGAAAGAGGTGACAAAGAGATGGCCAGGCTTGGGTTTTAGACTTTGAAAATGAAAGCCATTTACCCATATCAATTCACTTTTCAGTCGTGCACTATCTGTAACATAGAAGATCATGTATAGTGTCAAAGGTTTAATTGGCGAGGTTTCCTGTTTTTCGAGCTTTGAAATCCCCATTTGCTTTTTCCTATTTGTTTTTAATTGTTTATCGAATGTCTGTGTTGTAACTTAAAATTGGTGGCTGAAAAGAACATTCATTTGATTGAATAAATTTGAGAAAGATGTGTTGTTCTCATTATTTGAACAGCTCAACTGTATTAATTCGTTCCTTACTGTATACGTTATAGTCTGCAAATGGAATGCTCTAATCAAGTCCAGTCAAACAGTTGACAAGGAACTGAACTCGCTGCATTTGACATGCATAAGTGCAGCAGACCAGGACGATGGCTTGTTTCTGTTATGGTTATGGCCTATTTCTGTTATGATGTAGTATCATTTTCTTCAAATAACTCAGAAAGACGAGAAAATTGTTTGAAACAGAGCATATTTCCTACAATTGCACCTCATAAACCAGGCAATTACTTTTGTATACAAAGCTGAAACCTTGAGTGATTACCGTTTTCCGAACGAGTCAGAACCCTCTCCTTAGTTAAGTTCTTTTTAGTTTTCTTGTCAATATGTTTTAAAAGAAGGAAATATACGTACACGTACACGATGAAATTAAATCTAATTCTCTACAGCCACGTCTCTCTCTGACAATATGATCATTCCAGCAAATAACTTAACCTAAATCTTCATGTGGACAGATAGATTTGGCCAACCTCTAATGCTCCATTGCTTACCAAACCCATGTCGTGTTCAATTCTTCACTATCTAGGGTTGACAAAAGAATTGACTGCTATCTAGCCTATATCTTGTACCCAAAATTCCTGGGCAAAGTCAAGTGAATGATTATAATTATTATAGGCTGATTGCAAATCAACTAGAATAACACAAAAAGAAGAATAAAATAGGTGTCAAAATCCAATAATGGGATTATGGGAACTATCAAAATATTTACTATCCCACTTTGGATGAAACAGTTAAAAGCTCTGTACCAATAAATATTCCCAATTAGATGAAAAGAAGAAGAGACAAAAAATGAAAGCTGACAAGAAACCTTACTAGCGTTAGTGCAACTACACTGTAGGGAGGTACTATTACCTAATTCAGAAAGTCTCTGACTTGAGGGTCTCAAAATATTCCTGCTTCTTATTTCCACTTTTATGAAAAGATTCATCTTAATTTCTTTAGCACTATCATTTCATTCATCGATTTCAGGTTTTGGAAAGTGAGAGTCTCTATCGGAGTTTGGTCCAGCAGCCCAATAATTCACTCTATAGCTTAGCTTAGAGCCAGAGGTGAGGAATATGTTCGTATACCAATCAAGATGCACCATTAATTTCAGCTTGTGCCTATTTATCGATTGAGACTCGAACCTTCTACCACTAGTTGATGTCTTGGTGTATTGTAAGAACACCATTGGCCCTGCAGAAATGACAACATCTGTGCAAGTGTTTTGGGACTTTGAAGACATGCAAAATGGTGATTGTCTTGATAAGCTCTACCACAGGGAAGAACCTTTGGAGATCTGGGTTGTTCTTAAATTTGACAATTTAAAAATTTTAATGGTCATGAGCATCCAATTTTCCATTGTGACCATCCAATATCAAGACATGCGTAACATCTTCTTCATCTTAAGAGAATCAGAAACTGAGAAGGGTTCAATCGAATTGCTTTTTACTCACGGAATTAACATAAGTTTGGAAGAAGATACAACTTTTGACGTTGCAGCATATATAAGACTGTTCATGTTCCGAATATATGTAATGGTAAAATCAAACCGATCATGCAACGGAAATATCAACTGTTGTGACACTCGAATGTGACTTTTTATATATTATTTTATGAATTATTTTGATGAAAATGAAGTGGAAGAATATGGAGAATATATATGAGTAGCAAACCTTACTCCTACTCTTGTTCTAAATAATTTATCCTATTTTTATTCTATTTCATGTCTAAGAGATCTAGAAGGTCGAGTTAGGATGAGAAATTTTCCTGAATTTATAGCCATCGTATCTTCTCTTTTCACTAAAATAATGTTAAATAATTCATCTTAATCTTCATGTTCTCCTAATAGTTCCCGTAAACAATCCCGTTTTGGACCCCAACAAATCTTGACAATCTATACTTTTTATCCAACCAAGCATTGAAGAGACCCTCTTATTTCTTTTAGGTTCTAATATGCTTACGGAAATGAACGTGGTGCTGCGGGAATTATATTCTGTTTTCTGTGACACTCTCATATAATACTTGAACAAAATCAAGCAAAAATTCCGCCTACATACACATAACCCTACTTTTAACGTTATAAGATAGAGTTGCTAAGAACATTTCAAAGGGAGCCACACGGAACCCGATACTGATCTTTTGACATTTTGTCGTTTCTGCCACCCTGGAAAGCGTATTGAGTTCTCTAATGTCACTGGCTTTCTGATATTTCCTTTACTGATATATTCTCTCTGTTGACTCATAATTCTTTAAGACTTCGTGCAACTAATTCCTTAATTAATAGGTAATAAGCAAATTTATCAACATAATCAGATTTGCTTGCACATTAAATGTATGCTAAAGTCACATACTTGTCATGACCCACCTGTGCATAATCATGATATTCACGGTTACTAAAATCAATAGGCTCATATCTTTAGCTCAGATTCTGCCGAAAAAAAAAAAAAAGCTAATCACATGGGGTTTGTTCGACAACCAACCCAGAGCGTGGTGTAGACATATGTACATGTTACTAATTGATACAAGACAGTAGTTCCTGTGAAGTTATGATAAATGGTCACCTCAATGTATAGAAACCATGATCATCGATAGAAAAACAAGGCAATTTATCACCACAGGCACGACACTGACTTTTGCGCTTTCCATGAAACTGATTAGGTTAACCAAGGCATTTTGTTTGATATATTATGAAATGAACCAAACAATAACTATTCTGACACATCATGTGAAACGTATACGGATTATGGTTTGGTGAGTCTTTAACTTGGAATGGAAATATACCAGTACATTAACGGTGGCAATTGGCCACCAGCCCACCACTTTCAAGGAAACGCCAGCAAGAGGAAATCAAATCAGGGAATGCCTGAAACCTGTACATGTTGGAGTTCTGAGAATCTTGAAGGCAGTGCCCCAGAAAAAGGCCCTTTTCTCTCTCTCTCTCTCTCTCTCTCTTCATAAAGGCACTCTTTTCCATGTGTTCGTATAATTTTCACGACCCACTACATGTCATGCAGGTGACCAACCAGATTGCCTACACTAGCCAAACTCAAGCTCATACGAGACAGACTCGCACCGAACCTCTCCTCATAACTTAATGTATTTCCTTCTCTATAAATATAACCATCCGTGAAACTCTTTCTTCAGGCTAACTCTTATTTATCTTCATAAACACACAAATTGCTCTCTTTCGCTTTCTCTTCTTGGTCTCCTCTTAACTCGCATCCATGGTTTCTGCAGCTGTGAATACTGCTCGTAATGTAGTTGGTGTCACAGGTGTGGGCTAATTTTATTACTTTTTGTCACTTCTATAGCACATACAATACATTAGCTCCTTAATAATTATAGTTCAAACTTTTTACACTTGTACGTCCTAGATTGGAATATTAATGCATTGTTACGTTTAACATGTTAATAAATTCTTTAAAGTACTGCTTTGTATATTCTTTATTGATTATTGTGCGTTTCTTGCATGCTGTTTGATCAGTATATATTTTGCAACTCTTTCATCATCTGTTTAAACTAAACTGATATATGTCTTTCTGTTCAATTTTCAGGGAACATCATCTCACTCTTCTTGTTCTTATCCCCAGTGTAAGCTTCGTTTGTACTTTATGATTAAAAAAACAAAAACAACAAAAGCAACGTTGTGTTGAAAAGATAATATTATCCACATCTTCAGCTCTAGTTCTATTCAAATTTCTGATTGATTAGTAACCATGATTAAAATTCTTGCAGACCAACTTTTATTGGAATAGTTAAGAAAGGATCGGTGGAGCAGTACTCACCAGCTCCATATCTGGCAACTCTCATCAACTGCCTGGTTTGGGTCCTGTACGGGCTGCCCATGGTGCACCCACATAGCATCCTGGTCATAACCATAAATGGCTCCGGGACCGCCATAGAGCTGGTGTACATAGCCCTCTTTGTAATTTACTCCGACAAGAAGAAGAGACTCAAAGTTTTACTAGCTGTGCTTGTTGAGTTGATATTCATCGCCATTGTTGCACTTCTGGTTATGACTCTAATCCACACAACCAAGCAACGGTCTATGGTTGTTGGTATCATTTGCATTTTGTTTAACGTCATGATGTATGCTGCGCCGCTAGCAGTCATGGTTAGATTCCACCCTAGCTACCTTCATGCATGGCTCATTCACTTATTTACGTATATAGTTACAAATTTATCATTTCATTAATATCTCGTTGGATACATTGAGCTGATGAGGGACAAGTCTTTAATGGTGCAGAAACTTGTGATGAGGACGAAAAGTGTGGAATATATGCCATTTTCTCTCTCCTTGGCTTCCCTTGCTAATGGTGTTGCCTGGACTACTTATGCTTTCCTCCCTTTTGACCAATTCATTGCTGTAATTTTCTAAAACATTTTTTTATCTATCTCATATGTTTGTTGCGTTTTATGTTTTGTAATGCTTAATCGGCTCGGTGTTATGTTACCAGATCCCCAACGGGCTCGGCACATTGTTTTCACTGGCCCAGCTGACACTGTACGCTGTCTATTACAAATCCACAAAACGTCAGATAGCAGAAAGACAAGTCAAGGGCGCCGGGTTGGATTTGTCAGAGGTGGTTGTGCCTGGAGAGCCCGTGAAGATTGGCAGCACAGCCCAGAATGGTCGCGCTTCTGACATCCATGGACCATGATGCACCCACTCCTTCTACGAGGAGGGGTTCCAGTTACAAACTGTATCAAACTCTTGGTAGCTTCTTTTATAAGCATACCGTACTACAACTAGGTTACATGTTGAATTATGCTACCAAGTAAGCCAAACTTTCTTTTTCATATTTGGCTTGACTGTGTAAGATTTTGGACTATTTGGTACGTGTGTACCCCACATAACAGGACAAAGTACCTGGAAGGTGTATGCTGTTGTTATGTTTATGTTTTGAGTCATTCAAGAAAAACCTCTCGAAGTAACGTCTTCTGCTCCTGCAGATTGAAAGTATATATTTTGCTGATATCGTTTGGTTTCTTGGCTTTTGAAATGAAGTACAATAAGATATGTGAGACTGAACATCACTACAAAGGTGACGCAAAATGCTTATTCACATTAATTAATTGAATACTTTTATGAGGGGATAAACACATAAACACATGTACCTATTCAATATTTTAAAACAAATGTTAAAAAATATAAAAATATATAATTTATAAAAAATTATTATAATGTAAGAAACAAATATGATTGTAATAGTTGATTAAGGAGTTATGAGGTTGTCCGAATTTGATAATTCCTTATGTTGAAGTGATTTTTATTTTTTAAATTTTTCTAAAATGTTAATATAAATTATTACCGTTAAATTATTTAAAAAATATAAAACTATAATATACATATTTTTATATTTAATATAAACATAAAAAATAATCTTTCTTCTATATATATATAATACTATTTTTAAAAAATTAGATATTTTATATTCAAATATTAATTTTTAAAAAATAATAATTATTTTTTCATTAAAAGACTTACTCTATATTTTTAATTAATTATTTGAGGAGGGTATATGATCTTATTTCTTTATTATCTTATTAATTCTTGAATTAAAAATAAGGTTAAAAAATCTAAGAATACCTATATTATTTTATTAAAAATTTAAAGATATTTATATATTTTTTTATATATTAAAAAGAGTTTATTCCTTCGTCCAATCGTGGTGTACGTATTTATCCCCTTTCATGAAAATACGACTTCTCAAAGGTCTTCTGGTGTCCCACTGTCCTGTGACTCGGACGTTATAAACACCAACGGAAGTTTTTGAACTCTAAACGACAAAATACTACGCCAATCACAAGGATTTCTGATTCCTTGGATTAACCCCAATTGAAAATATAAGATATAAATACTACAAATCTAGACTAATGAAAATGTATATAACTTAACGAAGAACTTCTGAAAACTAAAAATACGAATATTGACAGTTAAGACTAGTGAAACTGTATGTAACTTGGCGGAAAACTCTTTTTACTTCAGCAGCCTCAGAGATGCAAAATCTACTTCACTCTCCTAGATTCTAGGACTATAAGAATTGTGCTCTAAACTTGCCATATTTACAATCTAATCATAACTCCCCGCTGCTCTCACAGGAACTTCCAAGGTTTGTCATTAAGTCATGAACTGACAACCTGATGATATTGCTACCTGATGATCTTGAAACATCCAAACACTCTTGCAGATCTGCATCACAGGCTATCAAAACCCACTCTTGATCGTCGTCTAGATACTTGATATCAAAAATACCCACCTCTAACTTCAGCCTCTTGGCCACTTCCTCTTTCAACTCCAGAATACCGGAACCCAAAGAGATCCGGAACCTTATTATATCATCCCGATAAGTTGCCTTTATGGTCACACTCTTCATTTCCTGCTTAGCGTGTACACTTGGCATTGTTTGAGAAAGATTAGCCAAGGCTTGATTTGGAGAAAGATTAGCACATGCAGTGTTTGTCCAGCTAGAGTCTAGAAATCGCTCATCTGCAATAGCATCGACTGCAGCTGGACACAAGTTTCTCAAATCTTTGGAACTTCCAGCATCCTCAACTAACATCCTTCCAAACGGTTCTTGCAGTTCTGTCGTTACAAGAGCATCAGGTATTGAGAATGCAGCAGTTAGATTTGGTTCCCTCATGGTTTGAAATACCAGTTCAGGCGAGCTTCCCACTTTGAAGCAAGGCTCATGTGTGGAAGAAGCATGAGCATCCTTTGAGGGTGCACTTTCGTTTGCAGGGCTACCTTGACATGAACCATGAGAAGTAGGGCTCCCAGCACTCTCTTCCCTTGACCCACTCCCTGTTTTGGAACTACTAGAGCCTTTACCTATCTCAGGTGAAAGTGCATTTTGCTCATGAACAAGATCCTTCTGACCCGACATCTTTTCTACCAATAATTGATCTTCTACCCCAGCCTGTCCATCACTTCTCGGTGTTTTACAGATGGGAGATTCACACTTTTCACCAGGAGGTTCAGAGGGCTTTAAGTTTGGTGAGCATTCTTGATTGCTTCCATTCAAACCAGAAGGCCAAGAAATGGAACCAACAGCAACTGGGACAGGACTGGCAGTAAGAGAAGTTAATCCAAATGCTCCATCAGCACCTTGGACAGATTCTATCACATGCTTTAGCTTAGAAAGGGAACGGTTAACCTTGTTTATCTTGCGAGATGGCCATCTAGAGATACCATGCTGCCTGCAAATACGCTTCATTGTTGTGGGGCAAACTGTAAAGCAAGAATCTTTCTCAGATGTTGTAATCACTACTGGAGCCAAAGAAAATAAAATAAAAAATAAAAATAAACAAATCTAATTTTTGAACATAAAGTGTTCAGCATCTTCTAAAGCACATAAGAATGAATTAAAATCAAAATCTTCTACATGTACAAGCATACCGCCAAGGCTCTTTGCAGCATCTTTAAGACTCCCAGCAAAATACTGTTGGAGAACTTCTAGACTAATTGATTTCTCAGTCTTTCCACGTTTTCTCTCTGAAGGTTTTTTTGTGATTTTGTTCTCTGGAAAAGATACCGGGTTATGGCTCCCACCCGCATTTACAACAATGCTTCCATCATTAATAGCATCAAAACTCACTGGTAACTGCTGCGCTGGTAAGTCTGGTTGCAGAAACTCACCCTCTTTTGGAAATGCATTAGGACCAGGCGGTGATCTGATAGATATAGGTAATTGAATAGATTCAACTCTTGAATTAAGTTTCTTATCTGGAGAAGCCTCAATGATTTCTATAGATCCTTCGTTCGCTTCAAGTTCTATCCCAGAGGCAACTTTAAGACTCTGGAAATGCTGCTTCATTGTTGCCAAAATGGAACCTAAAAAAGTCTGTTGCTCATAACTGTCTGTAATGACAGAGGGCAGAAAAAATTCTAGAATGTAATCATCATCTCCAGTATAAGTGCTCTGTAAGCAGATAGCAAAACAGCTGGTTAATCCAAACATGCGGGCATAGTGTACTAATGGGTATTCAGTTTTGCAGAATTTAGTAATATCTTGGCAGAAGCAGGAGCTGAGGGAGAGAAATGCCCTCCCAGCAACTCCCTGACCCTTTTGTAAGTGATGCTCAACGCAAGCCCCTCGAAAACCCCACATGCGACAGTCCACTATGTAGAAAGCCACATCAGTAGTGGACATGCAGACTTGTCCCATGCAACTACCATCTATGCTACTACAGTTCTTCTTCAAACCACCACCATAGGCTAGGACACTGCGATGCCTGCAAGGAACCCAGGTCTGAGCTAATGGCAATTTGTGAGTTTCACACACAACTGACAATATCTCCAAAATTTCAGCCAGCGCATTTTGGCGACCCTCGTTGCAAATCTGGTTTAAAAGCATTGCCAAGGACATACATCTGTGAGAACAGAGAAGGAAGAATGAAACGAAAACACCAGATTTTATTTTCTTGGTCCCAAACAAGCACGAGATTCAACATGCATTAGGTCATTGCTCACCTGTGTGCTAGAATGATCCAAAATTTCTGAACTTTTGAGATTTACTGCCTGCAGAAGTACTGAAATAATGTGACTGACGAATCTTGAAGCATTGAAGGTTTAAACTATTTTCAAAGAGTATGTATGATATTTAAAAAGTAAACACTAATTCACATTATAGATCATATAAGCAACAATATATTCCAAGACAAACAAATAAAAAAATTTCCCCAAAAAGGATAACACCGTTTAAAGCTTAAAAAAAAATAATAATAATAAAAAAAGAACTTCAAGCCAAACTTAACATGAGATGCAAATACCTCAAGAGCTTTGCAGACTTTATCAACCTCTGGCGCGTAATTAATCTTCTGCGAAGTCATTATGAGCTCAATTACACCAACACAGGACTGCCCAGAAGGTTCAAAGACTGGCAGAGCCATGGTTCCCCGAACATTGTGATGAAGAGCATGATCAAGCCGTGAATACTCCTTGCTCGTGTAATACTGCACATTGGGTGTCCATTCAGGCAACTTTTGCCAGAAAACACGGCCAGGAAGCCCAAGCTCTCCATCATTCTCCCCATCCACAGAGAACACATACTTGAGAGAGACCATCCTATACTGATTGAGTCCATTACTATGAGAATCAAGAACAAAGGGTTGCCCTAAAGTTGACAGTACATATCGACCTCCAACTTCAACAGGCACCCAAACCTGCGCTAGAACATGTTGCTCAGTCGACTCCTTGAAGTATCTCAGTGCCTGGGTCATCCTCTCCTTAATCATACAATACCCATCCGAGTTCTCCGAAGGCATCAGTCCCCGAAGAGGAGAAGGAAGTCTTCTGCTTTCTTCAGTATCTTTTACATTTTCAGTTTCCGAATTCGGATTACCTGTGTTTATTAAAACTTCGAATCAAAAAAAGCCAATCATTCATAACTTAAGAGAAAGAGAAACACAGAAAATCAGTGTACAAGACAACCAAATTCTTGAATTAAAGCCAGGCCAAGGCTAAGCAGGGCCCGTCCACAGCGCCGTTTCATTGTTTACATAATGGTCCGTTTAGTCGCCAATTAAGAAAAAGTGTAGCCATAAATGCTACTAACTCTTGTCATTTGATTCCAAAAATCAAGGAAGACTTGGCTCAAAATCATGTGTTTCTTTTGCTCTGTTTCATATTTCACATTTAATCTTCTTTTCCTCTTATTCCCAGCTTCATCAGCTTTCAGATGAAGCTTAATAATATCCAATAAATTTCATTTCTCTCTTTTACTTTTTCCAGGAAAATAAAATCTTCAGCTTTTCTAATCTCCGAAATCTCAATTCAGACAAGGCAAAAGCAAAATCAATAAAACAGAAGCTCAAACTAAAGTAAACTTAAACAAACCAATAAGAAACGTTCACGAAAGATAAAAAGATATGAGTTTAGACAGGACAGAACCTAACCTTAACCTGTACAACAAGTACCAAAGTACAGATATTTAACAAAAGCAAAGCTCAGCTCATGAAAATAAAAGATATTAAAAAGTTTAATTTTTTTTTTCTTTACTAACATTTAAGAAAGAGAGGATAATTGACATGGCCGGCAAATCTGTCATCGCCGTTAGCGTCAGAGAAGGCCCAGAGAGGAGAAGAGGGATGCTCAGAGGACGAAATAAGAAACGGAGACATGGGATTGGACACAAGACCGATCTGATCCCACGGCCAAGGATTGTCGAGATCGAGATCGACGACGTCCAAGTCCATGACGGAGACGATAGCGTCCTTTGACTTCGAAGGGACATAGGAGTGGTTCTCTTCGTCCGGTTCGGGCATTGTCTCCGGTTGTTGTGAAAAAAATAGAAGAAGCGGGGGAAGAGATAGAGAGAAAGAGAGAGGAGAGATATTGGGTGGGTAAAAAAATTTGCAGACGGTGATTCCATGTTTCCCTGGAATCCAACAGTTGTACTACTTGCATCTTCACATTAAACTATCAAGAAATTATCCTCTGCTTCTCCATTCCATCGTTACAATCGGCCCCCTATTTTGTCTTCTTCCTCCTCTTCTCTTTTCCTACTGTTCTTATCTACAACATTGGAATGCCTGAAAATAATCATATAAAACCACCCAATTTTACCTAATTATTACGAGATTTAAACCCAACTTGTAAAGGGCCGGGACTTCAATTTAGGTTTTTTTTTTTTTTTATATATATTTTCATGTTTAAGCTTAAAAACAAGGCAATTAGTTCAAATAATCACTAATATACTTTTTTAATTTAAATTTTATATCAAAAAAATTAAAAAGAATAAAAAATATTTCTTAAAATAAGTATATATAAAAAATGATTTGTTTGAAATATATTTGTGTATTATGATTTTGTGTGTTCCACGATGGAAATTAAAGGGTAAAATGACATAGTTGTTGTTCTACTTCAAATGATTGCCCTGGATGAAGACAATCATGAAGGAAACAAGGTTATCATTGGGGTAGTTGACTAACAACATTTCCAGCTTCAAAGGGTTTCTTGCTTTAGATAATTACACGCTAAATCAAAGATATGGAACCTTTTCTCCGATCGATGAGGCAAAGGTATTGGATAATTTCCCAAAAGTTTTATTTTTGGAAAAAGAAAAGATAAATCGTTTCTTCAAATGTGCATTGGCGAACCTTACTTTTCCATGAATCATATATATTCCTTTTCAGGGAATTAATTTAAATTAAATTTCTTTAAAAAAAAAAAAAAAGAATTTGTCATCCCGTGGGGACACACCTTGCCACAAAGACATGAACACAATTATTCGCAAGGAGAAAAGACAATAGAATTGCGGTTAATACGAATGTCCATGTTACAATTGACTATACTTAATCACAAACTTTCTATTAACTTTTTCTGACTCCACTAATGTGTGCGTCATTTTTTTATTTTGTTTTGTTTTTATAAGGGTTAGTGACAAATGACAAGAAAAACATAAAATAGACGAAAAATTTGTTTCAACCCCCTAAATAATACGTAAAAAATAATCAATATACCTCTTTATTTAAAATTAACAATAAAACCCCTAAATATAACTCCGGTTAAAACTTATTTCTTCTCCTTTGGTATTGTTATTAAGGTTACAAAAAGAGAACGAGAGAGGGTATTGTTATTAAAATTAAAACAAGAAAAATTTTTATCAAATGATATTTTTACCTTTCAACTGATAAGTTGTAGATAACTAAAATTATCTCTTAAGAGGTCCGTGTTAATTTTATATAAAACTAAATATTGATTGATTATTTTTAACGTATTCTTTAGGAGTTCAAAATAAATATCCATATACTAATTAGTGGAAGATGTAACAGCTTCTTAATCAAACATAATCAACAAAGTTGTTTGTTTTTTTAATTATGTGATGATTAGCTTTAAGCGTTGGACCAAATTTCTTAAGGGCCAATTACAATATAATCCATGATTCCATTTTCCTTTTAACTTGATTTTTAATTTTTCTGCTGCCCCTTGTGGAATCTTTATAGAAAAAGGAGTGCCCTAAAGATGTGGATGTTGATGGCGAAAATGGTAGAAATGTTGAATACAATTGTAAAGATATTTTATTTAGATAGAATCAATGGAATGGATTTATGAGGATATAATGGGGCCATTATTGATAATGACATGCCGATCTTATCAATTTAGGGAGCCTGTCAACCTGATTAGCAGGTTTATGTGTTGCTCTTCTGAGCTGGGCTTGTATGTACCGAAGTTGGAGTCCCACCGCCATCTGCCAACCCAAGCTCGCATCACCATGCTTACTGTAACGTTTCGGAGAAGTAAGTTGTTAATCTTTGACCACAATTGATAATTTGATATGATATTACTTACTTATTAGGGCTAAAAATCTTAAATTTAAAATGATTGAGAAATTTATCCCTAACAATCAAGTGTTTGAATCTTCATAAGTTGAGACCCTTGTGCTACCGGGTATTATTATAACAGTTGTTGATTTGCATATGGGGCATGGACCATTCCGATTCTGAAATCTGAAACAAGCCATGCCCATCACAGAATATATATCCAATTTGGTGTTTACTGCTGAGGAAGTTCAACAGTAGCCACATGGGAGTTTCTGGAACAATCATCACTTCACTTGCGTAGGGCATCTAGGGATCGCCATTTCAAAATGGGGCCTCGAGAATTGAGGTGATAACTGGGATGTGGCTGCCTATCTGCTCTATCAGTAACTTTCAAGTTGAAAACACCTTCGAACGTCCCTCTGGCCTACCAGTAACTTCAATTATGATAACTGAAACTAAAAAAACTAATCACTGTAACATTTAACTTGGGGCAAGAAGACAAAGCAGAGCTAAAACCGAGACTTTAGCTGGTCCTCTCTTTCTAAAAAGTGAAAAAATTGGAAGACAAATATAAATTGTATTTGTATTCTCCCAATTATATTGGTTTGAGTCATTTTCCAAAGGCAAGTAGAAAGTAGAAATGATCAATCCTCCCCTAGATATTACCATCTTTGGCACCAAAAAGGAAAAAAAAAAAAAAAAAGAGGAAGGAGACAGGAAGTAACGTGTGGCTTTTGTGCTTTCATATATGCGTAAATGACAACAANATATTACCATCTTTGGCACCAAAAAGGAAAAAAAAAAAAAAAAGAGGAAGGAGACAGGAAGTAACGTGTGGCTTTTGTGCTTTCATATATGCGTAAATGACAACAAAATTACAACTACTCAAGTGGGCAATATCGACCCACTAGTCCCACTTGTCTACTAGTTGTTTGCGTTTGTTCCCGAGCTTCTATGCAGCAGCCAGCCTTGGTTCAGTTGAGGATGAATATGCAAACCACTAATAAAAAGATTAAATGTGTATGCGACTGTGACAGAATATATATACAATTGGAGCGTTAGTTCAAACAGCAATGGATTAGAATATGATTGATATAGATTAATTTAACAATTGCATATAGAATACAAATTATATCGGATGATGATGATGCAACATGACTTTACCGTACTCTAATTGTTTCTAAGATCTATGATGACTTATAACCAATGTATGTAGAGTAGGAATCTGGTTATGGTGGAGGAGAAAGTTACCTCTCTTTTTATGCAAGTTGGGAGGCACCAATTCGACTTTTGGAATAGAATATGAAGAGTTCTTATGGGTGGGATGTGCTATGAACCAGATCAATTCATGACAGTTGTTTGTTGGGGGCTCAATCAGGGCGAGATTTATCATATTAGTTGATGTAATGAGGTTAAGCCTCATCCAGTAATCACGGGTTAAGCATAATTCAAAAACAAAGTTTTTAACTTGGCAGAGCGAGTGTATGTAACAGTTGAAAAAGGAGTATCAGCTGCAGCGCCGCCCTTACAGGGATAAACTTAGTTTTAGAATCTCGTCACAGAGTGCCACTAAATCTTTTCTTTTCTACCAAGGATGCCTTGCTTTGATTTGCTTGATTACATTGAAGAATTTGTGCACAGAATCATTAAAAAAAGTAAAAGAGAAAACATAATGGAGATTGGAGAATCATGGAGTCACAAATATGATTATAAATACAACTACGAGCAGTAAACGTCAAACAAGGTCGGCATTAACAATTCAAGATTCAGAGACAAAACTTTAGTTAGTGCTCAAATAGCTTTTTCATCATCAGTGCTTGACCACGTCAAAGCAACATAATAAAAAGAAAAATAATATAGTCAACCAATATTAGAAAACAATAAAAATTATAAAAATATTTTTTCTTTCGTGGGAGAAATTGACAATATAATGGAAACAATATTCAATGTTGACAATGTGACCTATAGAATGCAATGCGGCGCAGCAACAGCTGAGAAAAGAACATGATGGCCGTTGATCAATCCGATGACCGTCACGGTTCAGTAGGCAGATGGAAGAAACATCAACAATGTGACAAAAAAAAAAAAAAAAAAAACTCTATTCCTAGAGTTGGAGGTCAACTTCGAACTAGTTATAGCAGTTACAAGAGCTGGCCTGAGCTCGATGAGCCACATAACTATTTGTTTGACTTCAATAAACATTAGAAGTAAACCCCGATAAATTATTTAAAAGAAAGCAAAACTTTGAAAATGAGAGAATTAAAAATGTCTCTCTCTCTCTCTATGGGGTTGTACTTGGAGAAATTGTGTTACTTGGGGCTTGATAACCATGAACTTCAGGGGAGTGTGCCCGAGGAGTTTGGAGTGTTGAAGTTTGTGAGTGAAATCAACTTGTTAAGAAAGAGTTTAGGGACTGTGCCTCAGCCGTAAAAAAGAGTTTTCTTTGGTCTCAACTAAGCAAAGTACTCCGGCTACCAAGACAACCCACGGCCAGTAGATCCCTTTTTTCCTTGTCTTCCCCTCCCTCAGAAGTTTGACTAAGGTCACAGTTGTCATTGGCTTTGGATAGAGAGCCACCTTCAGAAACTGTATCCGAAGAAACTTGAACTGTTTTATAAATAAATATATGTATAAAACCTTAAATTATCTTAATAGTTCTAAGAAGCTGGATTCGTTTCATTGTTATTTCACTAAATTTTGTGAAAGGATTCATTAAACTACATATAATTGCCCGCTATAGTGCAGTAGTGTTCAAGCTTGTTTAAAGAACCTGGCCAGTTCTGATTCTCGGCCTTACAATAATCGGCATTAATGCTTCTAATTGAGTTTATGTAGTTGGATTAAGATATGAAATAAACAGATTTTGTTTCACCAATGTCACAGTTAACATGGGCCCAAGATGTGAGTTTTACAGTTTTAACTGTTCAAACCACTACTGGTGTGAAAATGATTTGATTAAATGGTTAAAAGGTCTTAAATTGTGAGTACTCCAAAGATGAATAATAACAGTAAATATACTGCTTTTGAATAACTAAACTATACATCAAACCAAAATTTTCCTTTTCCATAGTCTCTAACATTTGTTTATAAGATTTGGTTGAAAATCACGTAACTGATGGAAGAAAAAAGCCAAACACAAGTAAATGGTGGTGTGTCTTTAAACCCTGTTCAAAAAAATTCAAAGATGACAATAAGTAATTGGGAGGCAGATAACTTCAAATAAAGCTCATCGACTCCACCTTGAAGAATGAGTTCTTATGTCATATTTGCAATAACTCATATGCTCAATACATCAGTTATATGCAATGCACAATCAAATGTGATGCCTGTGACAGTTACATCTTCAACTACAAGGCAAAATCACTAAGCCATGACGAGTCATTTACCATACAGACCAAATCAGTAGCACAAAAGTAAAATGGATCAAGAGATCAACTGTATGAAAAAGAATTTGACCCACTAAATGAAATCCAACTCAGAAAAAAATTATTGACAACCCCATTGTGAAGCATCCAGCAGCCACCCACGGGCTCAACCGCTCACCTGTTTCAGAGAAACAACATGAGTCATCCACCAGTGTCACAAGACTATTTGAGAAATAGGTCATTGCACAGCTACAAATTTTGTTTCCCCTACGCTTTACCGTATATGTGGATACCTGGTCCACTCTTTTTAATCTATTAATATATAAGTCCTTTGTTAACTGTAACTCTTTTTTTTTTGTTTAAAAAAAAAAAAAGAGCTACTCCTGTGAAGCAGATTCTGGAAGGTTACAAATTCTCAGGCATAACTTGGTCACACTAAAGATATGAATCCGAGTGCCTGATTCTTCAACACTTTTACCCATTACACCAGGTAACGGCCCATTTGTTAAGACTATTGAATGCATAATAAAAACTACAACAACAATTTACAACAAGACCAGTAATAAACACCAGAAACATATTTATTATATAAACAGATAATTAGACATATTTAGTCTGTGGCAAACAGTGACTAATTACCAAGTTCATCAGACAAGGATTGGAAAACCTATACATACTTTAGCACCAGTTTCTGTGTCAAACAATTAACATAGGTCAACTATTTCATAAAATCAAACATAGTCTCTTCATCTTCCCAGTATTTATCAAGATGAACTTTGGACTGCACAAGTGCCGTTGCAGATGGAAGGGATACCACAAGTTCATCTATAATTTCATGTACCAATGCTATGTGATTTAATTTTGGTGAACTAACATTACCATTAACATTGAAGAGAGTTCATTACGAATGTCTAACATTCACAATGGAAATCATAGAGTATTTTCATTCTACCAATACTCAGGCATAGTAATAGGAATCGTGCCAGCAAAAACTCAATAAAAACCTACCTATTCTAGCTGCCTTCCAAAAGAATCCGCGAAACCTGCCACAAGAAGACGGCCAAATAAGAATGCAACTTTGACTCTAAGACATTACATGTGTATTCACATCACAGCTACAAATCACACAAATTGAAAACACAAATAAAACTCCAAATTCCTTTAGAAAAAGCTGATACCAGTACTACATAATCTTCCTGAATAGATTCCAACTTAAACATTCGCTTTTGAGCCAAAAAAGAATAACTGGGATAGAGAATTCAAATTGATCGTAAATTAAACGAGGATTTCAAATTTCAATCTGAGCAACTTGAATTAACATTATTTACTGCAATTCTGCTCCCAGCCAAACATACTTGATTATCATTTCTATCTTATATGCCAAAAAATTTTGCTTAAAAAAAAAAAAAAAGTCCATCCATCGCACATTTCCAATATATATATTATAAAAAAAAAAAACCGAAAAAGAGATTATGAACAAGAATCACAGACCCGGTTTTCTGTTCGAGAATAGTGGGAAATTGCATCTTCACATAAGTGCATGTGCAAATCACCAGTAACACCACCGTCAAGAATGAATGAAAATTAAAAAGTGCCGACTGTTAAAGCAACAAAAAAAAAAAAGGAAAAAAAGATACAATATAAGCTTAACTTCAATAAATTTGGAATATTAATAGCAGTAATAAATATAAATTAGGATGAAATTTCCATTACCATTTGAATTTGATCCGGGTTGTAATTCCACTGATTGTTACTTCTCCAGTGTAGTTGGGTTCGTTCCTTTCTCCTTTTACGGATCTGGAGAGAAGCGAAGAGACAACCATATGTACGTCATTAACGACGCCGTTTTGAAACTCTTTTGTATTAGTTTAATTAAATTAAAATAATATTAACACATACAA